>CAKNXH010063739.1:241207-263600 GCA_932178445.1 Andricus quercusramuli | reverse complement strand
ACGTTAACTTTAATTTAAGGACTTAACCGCCCGAACCGTCCACAAGCAAGTCGGACCTTGAACCGTTGAACCACCCGATCACTGGCCACACTCGCCTACACCTAGGTGAATACTGAAAAGCCAGAAAGAAGGGGTACAAGTCTCAACAGGGGAGCTTCACACCACCACCCGACTCCCCACTCCCATCAAAGGGAAAGAGCCTGAAACTCAGAAAACAGAGAGAGACCCTCGGGGAGAAAGAGCACTGGGCGAAAACCATTTTACTAACAATGAAATCTTGAAGGTCGCTCAAACAAAAATAACAACATCAAATAAATTATTAACAAATATCATTCTTTTTCAGATGCTGCTGCAAAATTTCAGAGTTGTATTCAGTTCCGTTGTCTGATCGGAATATTTTTAATTTATTCCCTGTTTGGTTCTTCACCAAAGCTTCAAATTCTTTAAATCGCTCAAACACGTCCGACTTGTGTCTGAGAAAATACACTTTCCTAAAACTGGTGCATTTCTTTGAATATTAGGAAATATCTGGTTCCACGTGGCGATTTCACATTCACGGGTCCACACTACGAGTGTATCTTTTCTCCTGGTTTGAAGTTGCATTCGCGATTTAATAATTTGTGCGGCTTGCGGGTTTGTTTTCCCATCATGCACGATTCACAGAAGAAATCATCTTCTTCCTCAATGACGAAATCCTTGGAGTACATCAAGTTGCTCATTTGCATAAGAGCGCTTATGTTCACATGGCCCATTTGCTCATGCCAGAGCTTATTGATTGCTTGAATTTTCTCTTGAGCCATGTTGCATTTAGCTGGAGGGATAATCACTTCAAACATCATCTGGAATAAATTGCCGCGTCGAACTCCGAGCGATGAGAGTATTCCTTCACGGTCAAGCACTTCGCATTTTTTGTGTACGCGTGAAAAGAGAAATGCTTGTCAGTTGTGGTTGTAACCGAGAAAAGATTCTTCCTTTAATCCGGAATATTTAACACATTATTCAGTTCTCTCTCCTTCTACTGACCGTTAACTGTCTCTCGGATTCTAACGCTTCCAATCTCTTCAATAGGCAGCTTCTTATTGTCGGCGATTTTAATGGACTGCACTCTAAAAACAGACTATTAACTGTCAAAGGATTCCTTTCACTATCAAAGTATTTTCTATTCAAAATTGGCATGAGAGGAAATCCTTTCATAGTTAAAGGATTGTCGTTTCAAGTGCTATCCTTTAACTGTGAAAGGATTTTCTTTTATCTTAAAGTGAAATCTATTGTCGAACAAGAGATAGAATAATTTAAACGCTAAAAGAAAACTTATTGCATGATATTACGTGCAAGAAATCTACAAAAGCCGAACTTTGGTGAATGTTAATGTAAAATCAATGTAAATATAAAATCGGTATAAAATCGACGCTTTAAAAAATCATTTCACAAAGAACGTCTTACGAACTTTTGATTGACAAAAGCATTAAAAAAAATTTATACTTCGATTGTCAAAAGCGTAAGAGTCAATATAAAGTGAGGCTATGCAGATCAAAAGCTGTTCTTTCAGTACACGTACCTTCCAAAGCTTGCGCGTCACAATCTGGAATTCCTAATTTTTTGAAGAAATTCATTTTCCACCTCATTTCGCACGTTTTTTTACTCACATTATTAATCAATTAATAAATTGTGCAGTGAAAAAATTCACTCATGCGCAGGCGCATTTTCTCTGCTAGCCAACAGATGAAATCCCTTAATAGTTAAAGGAATTCTTTTCAAAGTCAAAAGAAATCGTTCATCAGTAAAACTACTTCGGTTCTGCATTTAATGGATAATTCTTTGAACAGTGAAACGATTCTATTGATGGACAAAAGAAATTTGCTTAATTTCAAAGGATGCATTCTGAAAGGAACGTAATTTTACTGTTAATAGACTTTTTCTTAGAGTGTGTTTCTCTTTAAGCACCTTCAAAAAGGTAAAAAATTCCCTTCTAAATGTAATGTGGTGAGAAGCAGCCAAATCTGCAAGCCAGATGCTTTCATCATGCTCCGTTTTTTCTGTTCAGAGCGCTTTCACCTCGCAGATGTCAGTTTCTCCTTCCGGTTTGCTTTTCTCCTTATCTTTGTTTGGACACTCGCGTACCTAATGACCTTTTTGGCCACATCCTTTGCATTTTGTTTTCTTTTTCAGGGTGGCTATGAAAGTCTTGTGTGATTTAGCGACCTTTTCACTTGTAGGTTTAGTTGCATTTACCTGAATATTGTCCTTCTTCTGGTTATCTTTCGGGGTGCCTTTCCACGCTATTCTGAACGTAGAAAATCTGGGTGGCAAGCTTCACGATAATTTGCATATAACGATTTTATCAGTTGGCTTTTCTTCAGCGTCTGTAAGCCTTCTGATAATGCTTTCAAGTTGCTCGATTTGCAACGCGATGGACTCACCATCTTTATTTGAAATGCATAAAATTGTGACCACGCACTCATCACCGCGTCCTCGTTGCATTCTGCATATGAATCATGGAGCTTCTTCCATATTTGAGTCGGAGTCGTGCAGTTCATCTGATTCTGACGTAAATTGTTCATTACTGAATTCAGCACGATCACTGAAGTTTGGGAAGATTCCTTCTTCCATTTTTGCCAATCTATAATGGGCTGAGAGACCACCGAAAGTGGCCAAAAGTCAAACTTTTCAAACGTCAAAATTAATAAATTCAAAATGGCGTATCCAATATGGCACCTGAAATTTCTAAAATTTTACATATTCATATGAAACTTGGTATAAGGGGGTTTCTGAGGACGCTGATGTCGAATTCGACGTCAAAATTCATAAATTCAAAATGGAGGATCCAATATAGCGCCTGAAATTTTTAAAATTGTACATATTAATATGAAACTTGGTATGAGGGGGTCTCTGAGGATTCTGATTTCGAATTCGACGTCAAAATTCATAAATTCAAGATGGAGGATCCAATATGGCGCCTGAAATTCTCAAAATTTTACATATTAATATGAAACTTGGTATGAGGGGGTTTCTGATTATTTGTATTTTTACATATTTGTAAAAAAATTTCAAATGTGTCCTCTTGCCTCTCATTAATTATTTTCGTCCACGTCAAACTCTTCTTCGTCGGTTAATTCCAGTTCGTCTAATAACTGGTACGTTTCGAGAAGTCCAGTCAAGTTTCACTCGGCTTCGTCACCTTTCATTTCTTCCACATCTGATGTTACAGCTGCTTCTGAAGAAATTGGAATTAATAACTTTTGCACTTCCTCGGGCAGTAGTAGGTGTTTGTTTTTTTGACGCCGCGAATTGAAGCTTGCAGTTGAAATTTTTGGGTCGGAGGAATCCATGATTCTATAGAAGAGATCAGTCAAAGTGACCAACCGGCTGTGTTTTCTCGTAAGATCGCGTCTGTACTGTTTATAGTTCTTATTACGTGCTTCAGACGCTTCTTCACCAAGCATTCCGACAGGCAACAAGCTATTTCTCATTATGTCCGTTCCATGGATAAGAATCTTGTGGACTGTCGATAACATGGGATACCAAGAGTAGTACTTCAAGTGAATTTTGGCGGTTGAAATATGAAGATCCCCAAACAGAGTAGAATTTACTGGTACCTGAACAGACAGAGCGACAAGGATAGATTTTATTTTTCCAAGAAGTTCTTTATCCAATCCTAAACACTCAGCTAGTAGGTTCGGATCCTTAAAAGCTCTACGGGCCGTATTACCATCATTGGTAGTACCACTACCTCCTGGCTTCGGTTTGTCAACATTAATCCCCAATTTATCGCGAAGAATGTTAGGGCCCAAGCACAATGGAGACCCGAACCGGAAACCTGAACTGGAGCGCGTTCGGGTTCGAGTCTTCATTGTGCGTTACTTCAGGTTTAGGCTTAAAGTTTTTGGAGGGATAGAGCCGACGAACACCGATCAGACCGACAAGATATCCAAGGCCCGCAGTAAATCACATTGCATGATTTTCAAGAACATACAGGTTACGTGCTCCTTTTACATACTTCAGGTTTCAGTTCTCATTGTGCGTTACAAAATTTCAGTTCAAGTCTGCGTTCGAATTAGTACGACCCCACTAGACAAAGATGACGCTACTGTAAAAAAGGACAGACTTATCTTTGGGTTCAGGTTTCGGGTTCGGGTCTCCATTGTGCTCAGGCCTTTATGGACGTAAGGCTTTCTTTTTGCAAATGCAATCTTGTCACTCTTACTTCTTACCTACCATACTTTGAAGTCCAGTCTGTACGAGATATGCAAGACAAACTCAAACATTCGAATGCATGCATGGAGTGGACTTATTTCATATATAAGTGAATTTGGATTTGCAGTAAATGTTCCCTTAGTTATGTTAGAGAGATCATTAAACTGCTTTGGAGTCGAATGGCAGATGTGGCAACTTTGCATGGATTCCGTGTTCGTGATGATACTCAAGACTTTGCCATCTGTCAGGGTTAAACATAAGCTGAAGTGTATGCGGATGAGAGTACCATTCAACATCATTTCAGTAGCTCTCAGATCATTAATTTCGGCTTCTACATCGGCTTTTCGTCTTGCGATGACATCTGCTGACTCTTTTACGTGCTGCAGATTAAGAGGTCGACAAAATCTAGATGACTGCGATAACTGATTGTTCCATAGTATTATATTTTTATTCGTAGACCAGCGCAATGGGATGAGCGTGGTAGCGAGTAAATTTTCATCGCTAACATTAAGAGACGTGTCTTTAAAATTTTGCTTGTATGGCGAATGGCCGGAGCTTCCGTCGAATCCCCATGAGCATATCAGCACCGTTTCTAATTCCTTAGTGCTTCCCGACTGCTGAACGTATTGTAGCAGATCATTCTTCTGTATTTCAAAAATTCTACTAACAGTGTGATCTAATAATGCCTGTAGAGAAACCTTAGCTTCATCTTCCGTGATTGATATCGGTGACTTCGGAGGTCTGCATGAAGCTTTAGCCAATCGAACGCTATCTTAAGGTGGGAAAACGTCCGCACCTTGTTCCTTCACTAATAAACGCATGCTAATGTAATCCTCTTTAGATAAAGAACGGTCAATTACGAACGACAATGCTTTTTCTGGCGTTAACTTTACAGGCTTCGGTTCCGTAAGTAATTTTCTTATTTTGTATGATCTTTCGTATTCACATTGAAACTTTTTGATGACTGTTGCTAAGTCATTTTCTCCAGAACGCCTTGCTGCATAACGACATGCCTTCAAAATTCGCTGAAGATCATTCTCATTTGCGTTGCTTATCGCTTCTGCATCCCTCCTCTTCGATCTTTCAGACTTCAGCTTGAATGCAGTAGATGGTCTACCAAATCCCGACAAAAAGACGGTTTCATTCAAATGAGTTTCTGAATTTTTTAAATTCGGGATTTTAAATTCAGAATTCAACCACGCATCATTCTTTGCCCGAAACCTTTCTTGCGTTCGCTTAGAAGCTTCCCATTTAATGTAAAATCTACTTCTCGGAGCCCTTATCCGACACAGTAATTATCCGACACATTCATGTCATCCACTACATGCTTATCACAAAAGAATTCTATGAATTCTTCTTTTTTGAACAATACACTATTCGACACATTAAACGTTATAATATATGTTCAATAAATCTCTTCAAAATATGAAATAAAATGAACTATCAATACTTCATAATACACTGACATACAATGCGTTTTCGGTCCTAAAATTCTGACAAACGAGTGGCAGATGACAAATAGACGACAAATGGCAGATAAACAAAAGTGCATGTGCAAATGTGCAACTGCGCTCGCCCAACTTCATTCACTAATATCTTCGCCAAATGTCAATAGTGACAGACGGTGGCAAATAATCTGATAGTTAACATCATAATAAATCTAAAAGCACTTTGGAACTTTAGATACCACGCGTAACCTCGGGGAACTTTTGATTGAAAAAATATCTATTGCTGTGAATTCCTTAAATGCATGAGTACAAAGTGAGAGGATTCAAAACCAAGCTAAAATTTGGACTTCTTTTCAATAACGTAATTATTTATGACCACTCTAATGAGCAGCAATAATTGTGACATTATAAGCGAGATTTTCGAAGATTTTCTCCAAAAAACAGTAAAAAAAAAACAGAAACATTTCTTCAATTCATAACGCTCCAGAATTATGAGGACTAGTTAGAATATCATAAAATTTGGTGAAAAGTTTCTTCAACTCATCTATATTATGAAAAATAATTCTTCCATTAATAACTGTGAAGTTGAAATTTGGCATCTTTTCGTGGTATCTCAGCCCACTGTGCTATCCTTAAGTTTCTCCATTTTATTCGGTTCCTGTGCCGTTCTATCTATGTATCCAGTAAGATCCTTTGACTCAATCGTCAAGGTTATCGCAAACTTCCACAATGGAAAGTTGGTTCCGTCCAGCTTGGTCAGATCCATGATATCCTTTAGTTCAGCCATAATATATTAGATATTTTATTATGATAAAAAAATGTACGATGTTCAGCAGAAACTAGTACTTATTAAGAAAAACAATGTTAAGGTTCTATTGACGCGGCGGTCACGACTGACACTTAAGGCAAGGAATGCAACGCTTACAGGCAAAGGGTCCTTCTCAGGTCAAGAATTTGTGTAGATGAGAAGAACTGCATAAACGTGGTAAATAGTCGTTGTGTCGCTCATACATATACACAGATGAGCATACAAATTATAAAAGGGTTCTTAGATAAAAAAAAAACAAGATTGTTGTATTTACACAGGATAGTAGTAACGTCGAAAGGAACCGGCGCACCTGTGTAAGTGCTCGCCGATGCGGCGCATCGGCTATATCAATGGTTGTAAATGACGCGCTTTTTTAATTCTTTAATTTGTGAATAAATTCCTCCTAATAAATCATCATTGCATAATTGATTAAATCAATTTTCAGATCAACAAATAGTCTTTCAGAGAGAATGTTGAATCCATCATTTGATTTTATTCTTCACGAATAAATTATTGATTTAAAATTCGAAGGACCTTTTTTCACAAATGTGAATTTTCAATAATTTATAATATTTTGTTGTACTTTATAATTATTATATATGGTAAATGATTGATTTGAATAGTCAATAATTTCGGATAAACTTTTGAAAAGCGGATACTTCCGATTAATTTGAAACACCGTGTACCTATGTGTTTTAATGCGCTGATTACGAAAGTAATAGTGAAATTTGGCGAAAATTACATTTTCATAGCGAAAACCATAAAAAACCCATGAAAATCATGGATCATGGCTCATCGTTGGAAATGATTAGGGGAGTGACCATTAGGGTGGTCCAAGAATGCATTGCCAAAATTTTTTTCACCCTAGAGGACAAGTCTCCCCCAAAAAAAGTTTCCATTCCCGGAGAAAAAAAATCCCTAATTTTTTTTTTTAAATTCGAATATTAACACGTGTCACCGGGCACTTCAAAATCCCATTTAAATAACATGGGGAAATTTCGGATTTTCGAAAAATTTAACTCATACTTTAGGGTTTAATCGAAACGTGCCGAAATTTTTAACGATTGAAGAGGAGTACCTATGAAATAAAAGCACACTAATATCTTTTATTTTTAACCCGCCCGGGGGGCCCCCCCCCCCCCCCCCCCCCCCGCCCCACATATGACCCCAAAATCAAAAAACTACATTTTAACGTATTATTGTTTATACTATATTATAATACTTTATATTATTATATTATTATATTATAATACTTTTTAGCTATTTCCGTCGTCTTTTTCATACAAATAATTACTAATGGACAATTTGAGTATTTCTCATGACTGTTTAAACATTTTTCAATTGTTTAAACAAATGTAGCTTAGTTAAACAATTATTTAGTCCAAAAAAATGTAAAAAATAATCGTATTTTCTGATTGAAATGTAATATTTTGTCATTGTTTGGAATAGTAATTTTTTTTGAAAACATTGGGTAATTATTTAAACAATTACTCATTGTTTATTCTCAAAATTTCTAAAAATTGACCCAGAGATGTCCAGTTTTTTCAATTGGTATCCTATGTTTTTTTCGATAACCTTAAAAAAATTAAATAAAATAAAATACATACAATTATTTTTCTCACTGTAAAGTGTATAGAAAGAATATATGAATAATTTTTCAATTGTTTAAACAAATATAATTTGTTTGAGCAATTACTTTTCCAAAAATATTTTTCAAATCTTTTTTTCTGAATTAAACATAATATTGAATGATTTCAAGGAGTAATACATTCTGCTCAAAACTTTATGTTATTGTTCATACAAGTAATTATCTTTTTCTTTCAAAGTTCCTTCAAATTGATTATGGATGGTTTACATCTTCTTTCGCGCATTATTAAATAAATCATTAAAGTCATACTAAAATTTGAATTCTAAAAGTGTTTTTATCATTGCTTTCTTCATCTTTCTTCATAATTAGACTGCATATGAAATGGGTTTAGATTATATTTCATTATAGCAGTTTAAGGCCTTATGAATATTAATCTGACATACTGGAAGACAGAAAAAATATATATTAATTAATATTTACGAAGATAATTCCATGTTTAATATTTTACCTGTATTATTGATCCACATTTTTTAATAGAAAACTGCTTGAACTAATAAAAATTGTTTAAACAATAACAGGACGCTTTTAACAGAATCTACTGCTCCTCGAAATCATTCAATATTATGTTTAATTCAGAAAATACGATTTAAAAAATATTGTTGGAAAAAAAATGGTTTCAAAGATTGTATATGTTTAAACAATTAAAAAATGGTTAATATATTCTTTCTATACACTATAAAGTCAGAAAAATAATTTTATTTTATTTTTTAATGTTGTCGGCAAAGAACTGCTTAAGCAAATCAAAATTGTTTAAACAAATATAAATTTATTAAGCATTAAAAGGAATGTATCAAAATTATGTAATTATTTAACAAAAAGTAGCATAGTATACCAATTTGAGAAGAAACTGGACATCAATTATTTAAATAATGACATAATGTTTTTAAAAAAATCACTACTCCAAACAATGACAACTATTACATTTGAATCAGAAAATACGATTATTTTTTATATTTTTTGGGAATAAATTATTGTTTATGAAAGTTACGTTTGCTTAAACAATTGAAAATCATTTAAAAAGTCATGGGAAATATTCAAGTGGTCCATTAGTAATTTCGTATGAAAAAGATGACGAAAATCGCTAAAAACTAACAATAATACGTAAAAATGTAGTTTTTTGATTTTCGGGTCATATTTGGGGTGCTGTGGGGAGGGGTAAGGGTGGGTTAAAAATACAAGTTATTAGTATCCTTTCATTTCATAGGTACTCCTTCTCAATCCGTGAAAAGATTGGCAAGTTTCGATCAAACCCTCAAGTATGAGTTCCATTTTTCGAAAATCAAAAATTTCCCCATGTTAATTAAATTGGATTTTGAAGTACCCAGTGGCACGTGTTAATGTTCGAATTTCGAAAAAAAACTAGGGATTTTTTTTCTCTGCAAATGGAAACTTTTGCGGGGGGGGGACTTGCCCTGTAGCTCGAAAAGAGTTTTTTGGACCACCCTAGTGACCATAAATGTCTTCGAGTCTAGTGAAAGAGTCGTTGGAAAGTCGTAGAGTTTTGACCCAAATTATTTCTGTGGCCGATCTCTGGGCTGCTTTTCCGGCCCCACAAGACGTTTTAAAGGGGTAGAGATTTAACCCAAATTATTTCTGTGATCAGACACGGTGGCGTATTTTTGCCCACCCCCCCTACAAGACATTGGCAATGGATAAAGGTTTGACCCATATTATTTCTGTTAACAGTCAAGGGAGCGCCATTCCGCCCCCCAGGAGACGTTGGAAAGGAGTTTGCGCAAAATTATCTCCGTAAACAGTCACAGGTGTGTCTTCCCACTCCAACGAGACATTGGAAAGGGGTAGGTGTTTGAGCAAGATAATTTATGTTACCAGTGACAGGGGTGCATTCCCAACCCCACGAAACGTTGGAAATGGAATAGGTATTTGACCGACAATATTTCTGTGATCAGTCAAGGGGGTGCCCCCCCCCCCCCCCCCCCCCCATGAGACGTTGAGAAGGGGCACGGTTTTCACAAAAATTATTTCTGTAAACAGACATAAGAGTGCCTGCCCGCCCACCACGAGACATAGGAAACGGGAAGGGGTTTCACCAACATTACTTCTGTGACACGGGGGTGCTTTCTTGCATCCATCACGAGACCAACATTATTTCTGTGAAAAGTCGAAGAGGTGCTTCACCCCCCCCCCCTCCCCCATAAGACATAAGAAAAGGGTGGGACTTTGACCAACATTATTTCTGTGACTAGACACGGGGGTGCCTTCCCGCTCCACACGAGACGTTTGAATCAGAATGGGGCTTGACCAACATTATTTTCATGACAAGTGACAAGGGTGTCTTGCCCCCCCCCCACACGAGACTTTGGAAAGGGGCAGGAATTTGACTAACATTATTTGCTTGACGATCCACAGAGAGTCTTACCGCCCCCACGACACGTTGGCAAGAAGCAGAGGCATGGCAAACATTGTTTCTGTGACCAGTCGCCAAAATTGATAAAAATTGACAAACAAAAAAGACGGCTTCCGTTTCCAGTACCGATAGAGGTTACACGGTGTTTTACGAGTGCAATCATTTTTTGGCAGGGGAGAAGTGAAAAGTTGAGTGAGTACGGTGAGGGTGTGGTGAGTAAGGGAATTGGAGTGGAGGTGCAAGTGTGAATGAAGGGAGCGGTAGAAAGTGCGAATTTATTCAAAAAAGATAAAAATTGACGGAAGGTGATTTTGGGGTTAGGTTCGTCTCGGCGAGATACGGGGATTTTTGGAAGAGGGTAGGAGTTCGAAGGGTGTGAAGGGAGAAGGAGTAGAGGTGGCCGCACATTGCAAAAAAAAAAAAAAACAGGATAAGAGGGTGAGTTTGGAGTAAGTTTTTTAAAGTTTGGGATTGTGTTAGAAAGTGACGAGGGGAAGGGTGGTGACAGGAGAGAGGGAGTTGAAACAACGGTCGGTTAACACGGCACAGCAACATGCCGGTTACGCAAAGTCCACAGCGCGTTTCCAGGAGACAGAGCGAATCGGGTGAGAAGAGTGAAGCGAGTAGAGATAGCGGTAAAGAGAGAGAGGGTAGCATCGTAGACGAGGCAAGCGGTGAGGGGAGCGCAGACGAAACGTTTGCTACGCCTTTGAACCCCGTGGCAATGACAGAGTCAAGTCGAGGAAGGGATCATAGGCGCGGGACCCGCGGGAGGCCCACCAATTTAGAAAGATACAGATCAAGGAGTTCGGGGTCGAGAGAGCTGTTACATAGGTGGCAACAGTCGGCAAACGCGATTAGCAGCGAGAGCGTGAATAGCGAAGGGGAGAAAGCGGGAGACGATAGAAGGAAAAGAGAAAGGGTGGGCGAAGACGCGGAGAAGGGCAATAAAATTAAAAAAGTTAAGACGAAAAAAAGAACACCGGATAGAGATAGGGATGAAGGGAATATGCTGGGAAAATTAGAAGCTCTTATAAAGGGATTTAGAGAGGAGACTTGCGGGAGATTGGAAGAGACATGCGAAAGACTGAATGATATGCAGCGGCAAGGGGAGGAGGTAAAAGACGAAGTAAGAAAAGTGAGACAAAAGTGGGAAGAATGGGATGCATTATGGAAAGGAGAGAAAGAGAAGGTATGGAACAAATTGGAAAGCATAGAAAATAGACAGAGAGAGAATGAGGAGGATAGACAAAGGGATATGAAATTGTTAGAAGAAAGAGTGAGCAAGCTAGAACTAAGGAATGATAATAAAGTGGAAGAGAAAGGGAGCTTGGAAGAAGTGAGAGAGTGTGAGGGGGTAATGCATGAACAGAATGAAAGGTGGCGCTTGAGACTGATGGAGATTGAAAGAAGAATGGAGGGGGAAGAGAGAGCAAAGAGGAAAAAGAATATAATAGTAAAGGGTTTGAAAGCGGGCAGGGAAAAGGAAGGGGATGAGATTGGGAAGCTGATGAGAGACATCGGCGTGCAAGTCAGAGTAGAAGTGATAAAGAGACTAGGAGGGAAGGAAGAGGGGAAAGAATGTGTGTTTTTAGTGAAACTAGGAAGTGAGCAGGAAAAGTATGAAGTAATGGAGAAGAAGAAGGTATTGAAAGGAAGAAAAGAAAGAATCGAAGATGATCTGACGTGGCGGGAAAAGAGAAGAAAGTGGATAATCGAGCGAAAGGCATGGACCGAGAGGAGTAAAGGTAATAGGGTAAGGATCGGGAGAGATAGGATATGGGTAAACGGAGATATATGGATTTGGGACGATAAAGTAGAAGATCTGAGGGAGGGTAGCAAATGGGTTGTGAATAAAGGAGACCAGAGAGAGGAAAATGGGAATGCAAGTATCACGGGGGGGTTTCAAAACGACAAAAGGGCTTGAATGTAAGGAAGAAAGGTGAGAAATGCAAGAAGGGCGACGTGAAAGTAGCGTTCTGGAATGTTTCAGGACTAAAAAACAAGGACAAAGGATTTTGGGGAGATTTGCAGAAGTGGGATGTGATAATGATGAGTGAGACGTGGGTAGATGAGAAAGAATGGAAAGGCATGAAAAGAATATTACCGAAAGCATATGAGTGGAAGATGCAAGCAGCGAGAAAGGAGCATGTAAAAGGGAGAGGAATGGGTGGCATGGTGTCAGGTGTAAGAAAGGAACTGGTGGTAGAGGAAGAAAAGGGAGAGTATAGAGAAGAAAAGGACGGAACAATGGTTAGGAGAATAAAATTAGGAAAAGTTATGATGGATGTAGCATGTGTGTACAGAAGAAGAGGAGAAGAGGGAGGGTGGAGAACAATAAGGAAATGGACAGAAGAAAAAGGTGACAGGTTGGTCCTAATAGGGGGGGACTTGAATGCATGGACCGGGGAACAAGGAGGAGAGGTATGGGATAGAGAAAAGGAGATGTTCATAAGAAATTCGAAGCAAAAAGAAACGGACCGGGAGGGCAGGAGGCTTCTGGACTTGTTGGGAGAGGTGGGATGGTTCATTTGTAACGGCAATACCAAGGGGGATGAAGAAGGGGAATATACGTATGCGGGTATAGGGGACACCGTCATAGATTACATTCTGGGAGAAGAAAGAATAAGGAAGTTGATGGTTAAAATGGAAGTTGGCGACGTGATAGGCTCAGAACACTTCCCGGTGATTGCGACAATGAGAGGAGGTAGCCCAAAGTGGGGTAGGGGAAAGAGGGAAGGAAAGAGGGAAAATAAATTGAAAATAGGCTTTTGGGGGGAGGGAAAATTGAGAGAATTTAAAGAAAAAATAGAAAATGAGGAAATAGGAGGTTTGGAGGAGGAAGGAGTAGACAAGCTGCTAGAAAATCTTAAAGGAGTGATTGATAAAGTAAGGGAAGAGGTGAGACCCAGAGAAGAAGAGGGGTTTAGGAGAGGTTGGTGGGACGATGAATGCAGGGAAAGTAAAGAAAGGCTGAAGGAAAGTGTAAGAAAATGGAGGAAAGGGGAAATGACAAAAGGAGAACTCAACAGGAGAAAGAGAGAGCACGAAAGAATGATAAAGGAGAAAAGACAGAAGGAAAAAGAAAGGTACATGGAAGAGGTAGAGAAAGCGGTGAAGGAAGGGAGGGAATGGGAAGTGATAAACAGGGAAAGAGGAGGAAGGAAGGGCATAAATGAAGAAATAGGAATGAAAGAGTGGACGAAGCACTTCAAGGGGCTGTTAGGAGGTGTGGAAAATAGGGTGAAGGGAGAAGGAAGAAAAGCGGTAGAGCGAGACGAGGAAAGCGAAAACGAGATTAGTAGGGAAGAGGTAAATGAGGCAATTGTTCGGTTAAAAAGAAATAAGGCATCAGGGGAGGATGGGTTGGAAAACGAAGCACTGAAATATGGGGGAATAGGAGTGAAAGAAGAGATGTGGAAGATTTGCAATAAGGTATGGAAAGGAGAAGGGTGGCCGGAGGAATGGAAGACAGGGCTGGTAGTACCGCTGATTAAGAAAGGAGAGGGAAAAAGGGTAGATGAATATAGAGGGATCACACTCATGTCGGTGGGATATAAAGTTTATGTGGAAGTGCTGAGAAGGAGGTTAGAAAGACAGGTGGAAGAAAAAGGAAGTATACCACACAATCAAACGGGTTTTAGAAAAGGGATGGGAACCATAGATAACATCTACATGCTCAACTATCTCGTCAATAGGAACCTAGGGCGAAAGAAAGGGAAACTAGTTGCACTGTTCGTCGATTTTAAGGCAGCATTTGACTCAGTTAACAGGAGGGTGTTATGGGCATCCATGAAAGAAAGGGGAGTAGACGAAGGATTAATAGAGAGGATAAAAGAGATATTCGTGGAAACTAAGATAAGGGTGAAGACAGGAGACAAGAAAGGAGAGGAATTCTGGACAGGAAGGGGGCTCAGGCAAGGGTGTCCGTTGAGCCCACTTCTGTTTAGTATTCTTCTGGCAGATTTGGAGGAGAAGTTGGAGAGGAAAGGAAAAGGAGGAACAACGCTAGGAACAGGCAAAGTGTACTCACTAGCATATGCAGATGATGTAGTGCTAGTCGCGGATGGTGAAAGAGGTATGAATCTGTTGATGAGAGTGTTCGAAGAATATGTGAGAGAAAAGGGTTTAACGGTGAATGTGAACAAGACTAAGATGATGTGTTTCAGAAATAAAAGGGGAAGATTAGAGTATGAATGGAAGATAAATAGTGTGGTGGTAGAGTTGGTGGATGAGTTTTGCTACCTAGGATTTTGGTTCGAAACGAGAGGAGGAAGCGAATTGCAGGTGAGAAAGAGATTAGAATGTGCGAGTAAAGTAATGGGACAAGTATGGGGTATAGGAAAAAGAAGGTTTAAGAATGACTGGAAGATGAGAGTATGGATGTTTGATGTCTTAGTGTGGTCAGTGTTAAGCTATGGAGTGGAAATTTGGGGATGGAAAGAGCATAAGAGAGTGGAAAGTTTGCAGGAGAGATTTTTGAGATGGGTTATGAGGGTGAGTTGGAGCTGCCCAGGTTATATGCTGAGGGAAGAAATAGTTCGAGAAAAAATGGTGGTGAGGCAAGTGAAAAGAGCATGGAACTTCGAAGAGAAACTAAGAAGGGGAGAAGGAAGCAAAATTGCACAGGCGTGTGCCCGGGAGGTTATGGATAAAGAGAGGAGGGGCAACGTGGGGCGTTCAAAATGGGAGGAAGAGAGGCATGTAATGAGGTTTGAGTGGGGTATGCAAGTTAGGGGTAGAGAGTGGGAGGAAATAGAGGAAGATATTAAGGCAAGGCAAGAAGAGGAAAGATGGGAAAAAATCGTTGATTCAAGGTACAACAGCTGGTATAGAATGGTGAAGAGGCAGGGGGAACCAGAGTACCTTCAAAAGATTAAAAAGGAGAGCAAATGGAATAGAGTGAAAAGATTCAGAATGGGAGAGGGTGTTAGAGCATGTAGGTACTGGATGAATGATGAAGAGAATGTGTGCAGGGTATGTAAGTATGAGCAGGAAACGTGGGTGCATGTTTTAGAGAGGTGTACAGGTGACGAAGGGGGAGGGGAGAGTATAGAAGAGAGAATAAAATGGATTTTGAATGAAAATGGTCAGGGGGAGGAATGGATGAAGAAGCTGGAAGAGCTGAGAGAGAGAGCTGGTTCCACAGGGTAGGAAAAAGCCAAAAAATGACTCCTAAAGAAGGAGAATTACGAAGTAGAGTTGCGGTTTAGAGTCAAATTATGAGATTGATAATAGTAAGAGGAAACGGAAGCCCAGGGCAAATTCGCAAGCGTTTAGAAATAAGAATAGTAATGTAAGACAATTTGTATAAAATAGTTAATAAGATAGTATAAGGCTTGTTTGTAAGAATACATGTAATGGTTAAGTGAAGACTCTCAAACCCGTCAAAGGGAGAGAGTATAAACAAATAAAGAAAGACAAACAAAAAAGACTATGATTCATAAACAAAATAGTACGTGCATATTTTGTAATCAAATTCAAAATGTGACGAGGTTATGGATATAATGTAGGGCTAATGTTGCTGTAAAAACAAACTTTACGTGAGGAAATCAACTGGCTTTTGTCCTACCAAACATTTGTTCTATGTAGTAGCTAACCTACCTCCAGATACCATACTGGTAGTTCAGTCTAGACAACGTTATTGACAGGACCTGATTAATTAGTTTGAATAAGTATGTACGCACTTTGTGGTGCTTGATCGCATTTATTTTTTGTTAGCCTAATCCAAAAACTACCAATTAACATTTTACAGTAGTTAAACTACTCGCGGACACCCCCCCCCCCCCAAAATTACAGAGATGATGACACAGATAATAGTACCTGACAAAGGGCTGTTCACTCTCGAGTTGAGACTCGAGTGATCGGATACTCCATGCGACTCGGCTGAACTCTAGTGACTCTAACGACTCGCGATCGCTTGCGCTTTGGAGTATTATCAAGTTGTTTGTAAAATGCCGGAAAATGATTGGACGAAAATTTTGCACCGACAGGTCAACTAAACCCGTCTTTCACAATCCAATGTGTCGATTATGACTCGGGAATCAGAAACACGCTCCCACTCCCATCAACTCGAGTAAAACTCGGCTCGACTCCTATGGACTCCTTAGCGACTCCTATGGGCTCCTTAGCAATCTTACACCTTGGCTAACTCTTTTAAATCCTGCGAACTCTCTCTCATTTTGGAATCGCGATAGAGTAACTCTAGGAGTATTTAGATCGCTCGAGTCTCAAGTCAAGAGTGAATAGCCCTTTGGTACCTGATTAATTAATTTGAATAAGTACGTACGGACTTGGTGATTGTTCAATCAAATTCAGATTGTGTTAGCCTGATCCAAAAACTACTAATTAATTTTCTTTACAGTAGTTAGACTACCCCTAGACACACTTCTCATACTTGAGTCTTGACAATGTGGTTGATAGGACTTGTTTAATTAGATTGAATAAGTTCATGAAAAGCGACCTACGATGTAACACCGACAAAAAACTATCCATCTCTCAACCTTCAGTTCTAGATATTATCGAACAGGGGGACCTGAAATACAAAATATCGAAGGCACAGAGAGTTCCGCATGGTCCCGGAGCATGGTGTCAAGCAATCCTCGAGGGTCGGTGTAACTCTTCTAATCTGCATGAAAAGCGACATTCGATGCAACACCGACCCTTTTCTCGATCTTTAGACGTGGGTATTATTGTTCGGGGGTCCCAAACTACAAAATCTCAATGGGGCAGAGGTCCTCGAGGATCCGTGGAACTCCTCTCGCGTCCATGAAAAGTAAGATTTGGTCCCTCCTATCTCGAAACCTGGCGATTTTTGGACCCAGTGTCTAAGGACATTATTTGATGAGGATATTATAAGCTACACATTATACCACAGTTTTAGCCAGTTGGACCATGACCATATTTTTCATAGATGTGTGCGGGATCTTTTGATTACGAAAAAATATTTTTTGACAATTATGTATCAGTATATTTGTTAAATATGTTCAATAAAATACGTGTAAACTAAAAATATGTGAAATTAAAAAATTCATGCTTTAGTAAGGATTTAGCTAAATGAATAATGGATAATGTTGCAGTGGAATATTTAATTAAACACAGTTTCAACCAACATATGGATATTGATTTTTAAAAGTTGAATTTTTGAGTGAAGACTGCAAAATAGAAAAACACAAAATTTTCAAAAAATTAAATTTATTTACTAAAGGATTCAATTATTTGGAAAACACTTATGATGGTAATATATAGCACGAACGACTTGAAAGTTCTACGGAAAATAATGATAGTGTTTATGTCGATTTTAGGTAAAAAAAGCATCAATCAACGAATCGACGAGGCTTTGATTTATAAAGCTAGAAAGGAAATCAATTACCGGAGGAATGTATTGAAACGTGTAGGAGCATCTGTCAAACATTTAGAATCTCGGGGATGGCCATTTAGAGGCACCGACAACAAATTTGGCTCTCTATGCTCTGGAAATTATGTAATGCCTTTAGAATTGAGAACTAAATTGGACCCTTTTTCATTAGAGTATATAAAGCTTTATGGAAACAAAGTTACTAGAACAGCATCCTATCTTTAATCTTTTATTTGTGAAGAGTTTTTCAAATTACTGGAAACAGCATAGTGTTTTTAATAGTAAATAACATTGATCTCGCTTAATACTTTTCAATTAGCGTCGATTCGGTTCATGACACAGCTTGTTGCTACCAACCAATATTTCAATGATTTTCCATACTTAAAATCGATTCGGAATCAATGGCTTGTCAACAGATCGTAAAGAATCACTTGGAGTGGCGACGATTCTCTGCACGCTCAAGCGAGTCAGTTCGTGTTAGCTTGAGATCAATGCGTTATAACTCTCGCACGCAGGTTACACATAAAAGGAGCCTGTAAAGCTGAATTGGTTCATAGGATACATAAGAATCGTCCAATTGGCAGCTGGGAATTGACAATTTTGCGTTAATTCATAGAAAAATTGCATCTCATATTTCATAAAAACAACGAGATCTCTGGAGAAAACTTTACAAACAAAGTAGTTTCAAGCACAAAGAGAAGATTGAATGTATACTCTAAGAAAGCGAATCTGAAAAATTGAAAAAAGGTATTGCAATATTGAACGATCACTTCTTAATATTTGAAACTTATGTAATTGCACAGGAATTGGTTTTACCTTATGTTCACAGAACAAACTTAGGGTAAATAGTGTTGCAGGTAATTTCGTATTTTTACCTGTTCGTATTGGTAAAATACAAATATTACCCTTGATGGGCAGAAACTGTCTTTTGTTCTCATTAAAGTTGTCACCACCGTCTTGAAAATTGGAAAGGCACTAGCTTTGAATCGCTGAAGTGAAGTTAGCTGATGGTTGGTGTAACAGGCAAATCGGATAAGTGCGGCTTCATAAAGGCTGTTTTGCCGAATCGTTAGAACTGTCAAAAGTTCAATATGACGTTCACAAGGCCTTCAAGGTAAACATTGAAAATTACTCCCGAACGTAGGTAAACGCAGAATAATACCCTAGATGTGCGGGTAAAGTTTACCCACATGGGGAAATTTTTTTTTCAGGTAATCTTTACCCCGAATACCGGGTAAAGTTTACACTTAGTTTTTTCTGTGTTGGGAACAAAAGTTCCAATGGAAAATCGACTATTCCAAAAATATTTGCAAAGCAAGCAAGGGAAGTTTTGGCCATTTTTAATACTTCTGTGGCAAAAAAGTGATTGTCATGGACTAACAATGTATAATAGATTTTTCATGAATAAAAAAAAAGTTTTTCATTAATGGCTTATAACAAAACCATGCCATCGCCACTTTTAAGTACCTTTCGAGGACTCTTGTGACAAAAAAGTATGTGATTATGATTTACTGAAACTGTCTAATATGTCTTTTTTCATTTATAACAAAATAATTTTTAAGTAATTTTTTGAAACCAAATATTCTCATAAATTCTTTCTCTGCATTGAATTCCATACTTAACTCTAGGAAAAACAAAATTTTAAGAGTATATAAATGGTAAATACAGTGTCCTCCCACCTAACGCAAAAGTCAGGGACTGGGATTCGCGTTAGGTGAATTCCCTTGTTATACGCGCCTCAAGCGCCATAGATAGAGGAAATCAATCAAAAACTCCCAAATGAAAATATTTGAGTTGATTTCCTATCTTTAAAAGACGCTCGTTTCGGCCGTTAGATTTAACATGCAGGCCGCCGGTCAAAGAAAAAGCAGGGTCCCTTGCAAATCCAAGAATCAGGGTTGTTTCCTGTCCTTGTCACTCCCACGTGTCGCTCTCGCCCCAGCAAGCACGATATTTACTTCTCTCCTCTCCCGTCAGCCACCAGTCATCTGGACCGGAAGAGCAAGAGAAAGTGGACTAGGCGCCAGGAGAGAGGAGATTCGGTAACCCCGCTCACCCACGCTTTTACCCCGTCCGATAACCCCAACGCAATGAGCTGGAAAGGGAGAGAGAGAAATTTAGACGAGAGTGACAGGGAGGGAGTACTGACCAGCCCTCACAAATGCCATGAGTGGAGGGAGAGGTCATCCCAAAACTCCGTGATAAAAAAATAAAATCCCTTTTCTTCTTAGGCGCTACTTTCCTTTAAAAAGGGCTCCACGATAGTGAGTAGTCAGTAACCCCTTGACCAAAGCAACGACCATTTCTGTGAACTGACGAGTGAGAAATAAACATTTGTGAAGCTACACCCGGTGTTTCTTTTCGCTCCCCGAGGAAGAGGCTTCTCGAAAACTCCAAGGTAAGCCTACTTCACACGACTCCCCTGTCTGCTGGTAAAAGAAAGCAAGCAGTTTCTCGCCCCCCCCCCCCCCACCTGCTGGTAAATTACAGCAAGTGGATTGTCTCTTCTCTCCTTTCTTTCTATCGCCTGCTGGTAAAACACAGCAATCGGTTTCCTTCCGCCCCTCACCTGCTGGTAAACTACAGCAATCTGTTTCTCTTCCTGCCGAAGAAGACGAAGAAGATACCTCCAGGTAGAGCACGCAGGAGCCTAAAACGTTACCTCGCCTTCCTTCAAGTGGCCGCCCCCAGGCCCGTGTCCACCTCTACTCCACGCCCGGCCGACACAGTAGCCGTGACAAAACCGCCCAGACCGCCTAGTCCGTACGTCCTGACACCAGTTACCTTAAATTACGACTGATTATACAGAGGGTTCGGAGACCCACGGTTCGAACTATCAGCCGAGGAATATCACCCGACGCCCCTGCAGTCCCGGCTCGCCCAGGATGAAAAAGTAGCGGAGGTCGCTCAATCGGTCCCAGTCCCACCGGTGGACTCAGCAGTAGTTGCCCAGGTAGCCCCAGTACCGGTAGAATACCGCATAGTCTTCTCATAACCACGACTCGCCCAGGATGGAAAAATAACGGAAGTCGCTCAATCGGCCTCAGTCCCACCGGAGAGGATTGCCCCCTGCCTACCGCCCGCGGGCGAAAAAACATTGGCGGCAGATCTGATGTTTCCGACAGCGATTCTGAAGCTATCAGCTTAGACCTAGGCTCACCGATCCTACAACCATCGCCGCCGCGTAGGCCAGAGCGCAGATCCGAGGCCCAAAGGACCCTCCGAGAAAAATTTGTCTCGGCACGGCGACGTGAATCGCCCGGAGACACTCCCCCGCGCCGACCGCGCCCAATCCTGGCCCTGTTAGACCGGCAAGCCGAAGTTGCGCCACACTGACCCCTGGTCGTGCCTCGACGACTCTTGCACGACGAACCTCTGCGCGGCGACCGCTCTACTCCCCGGCCGACTGCCCAGTTCCTGCCCGGGTCCACGCTTCGACCCTTTAACCCGCATCGCGCCACTCGGCCCTTGAAGCCGGCCACCAACCCTCGTAGGCCGTCCTCTCGTATCCAAGGAAGCCCTGCAAAGATACACAAACGACATCACCGGCACTCTGTGCACTCGCGTCTCTCCAATAGACTTAACTTGTAATTGTTTTTGAATAAAAAAAACTATTAAGTGAGAACTATCGTCTTCTCAATGACTACACCTACCCTGTAAATTAAGTAGATACGCAGTCTCTTTTTTTTCTTTCCTAATTAGTGGGGTACCATGGATTCGGCTGACACGAAAAAGACAAACAAATATAATTAACGCAACTACTCAGTTCAAACTCCCCCCCCCCCCCCCAATTTCATTCCAAGCCAGTAGGCCCCCACTTCCTTCCTAATAAGGTCCTATATCCTCTGATAGGCTCTTATCACCCTCATCATATAACAATTTCATCCTTGTTATAATATTGTATACGTACAGTGAAGTCTCACCTATTTCCTCTCTTCCTCATTTCACATCTCCTGTTTTTCCTCTCGTCCGCACACGGTTATTTCCATTTGCGCAGTTCCCACCACGGTCCCTGTATATTCTCCTCCGCGTCAGTGGCAGACCAGTTAAAAAGAGCCCCGAAGAGCGGAAACCCACTGATATATATATAATACAATGGATGCAGGATTCAATGGAACGATATGTGCCTACTTGAAGGCGTCGGAGCCATCATTTTTTAGGAATGTTTTGGTTTGGGACCATTCGGGACAGATCGGGGTATGCGGGAGATTCAAATGTAGTATGGAAGCGAACTTAAGAATATTAATAAAAATCATGTGAAATTCGGTTGATTGTCAATGAGTGAATCGACTAAAACTGTAAACTAAATGAAACCTAATAAAAAGTAATTACATAAATAAAAATAATCAAACAGTACAAAGCAAGGCAATAGTGTTTAATTAGATGGAACCCCGCACACAATACATGGGAAAAAAACATTAGGTCAAATTGGATGAAAAAGCGGGAAATGATAGATCTTGAGGTCCGTATTAAAAGTTCTCATGACCACAACCACCCAACATGAATTGCTGAGGAACTAGAGGTCGTCCGAAGTCAAAAATATTCCAAAATTGAATACATTATTTGGGAA
>CAKNXH010063739.1:224351-236259 GCA_932178445.1 Andricus quercusramuli | reverse complement strand
CCTATGGCCACGTCTCACATCCGTGAGATGGGTGGTCACAGGGCACGACGAAATCACAACGACAGGCCGGCGAAACCCTCGTGTGTCTTGAGGACACGAAGCGACCCAAGGATGACAGCTTTCTGCATCCATCTCGCAAGAGCCTTGGCATATTTTTGGCACGCGGGTATGGCTTTAAGGTTACGAACCAGCGATAATTTCACACCTCCGAGAGCACCTATCACAAGAACAATTACTCGTACCGAATATTTTGGGTACAGTCGACGCAGCTCTCTTTTAAGGTCTTGATATCTCTCCTCTTTTTCTTTCTCCTTTGCAGTGATGTTGTATTCGGATGGAGCCGAGAATTCGATCACGAATATAGTTCGTTTCTCGAAGTCTTGGAGAACAATGTCAGGCCTCGAGTGCGCAACGGAGACTGCTGCCCGAAAATCGTAGTTCCAGAAAATCTGGCACTTCTCGTTTCGGACAATTGACTCTATATCCCTTGGAGCGTTCGGCAGGGCAGGGTCGCGACCAACACCGTAAGAGCGACAAAGGTGGTAATAAAGTACTCTTAGGGCCGCATTATGTCTATAGATATACGTTGTTCCTGCGTGGGTCGGACACCCCGATAGTATATGTTCTAGGTACTCAGCGTGTGCATGACACGCTCTGCACCTATCACTGGGAACTTCTTGACATAAAATGCGGGCGCGGTATGCTAAGGTGGAGATTACACCGTCCTGGCATGCGAAAATAAAGCCCTCTGTACCTGAATTGAGCCCTGATGATTTGAGGAAAGCAAAAGTTTGCTCCTTCGACAAGGACTGTTTTTCTACATTTCTGTGAAAGTTTCCGTGCATTTGCTTGTCGAGTAGCTCTTGGTGAAATTTTCCAACCTCTGCTTTCTTTACTTCGGCTTTTAGACGTGAAGCATCTAGATGGAGTAATGCACTTTCCTCACTTCTGATGTTAAAATTCAGGCCAAGGGTCTCGGCAGCTTGCTCCGCGGCTTTGTAAAGGAACGCCCCTTCGCCAATCATCTCGTGGTTTCTGACCATCTTTAGGAGAGGATCTCTGCCATTCGCAACGATGTAAGCTGTACTCAAAACAATTCGGTTATGAAGACACTGGAGATTCAGAAGTCCGCGTCCGCCTTGCTGGCGTGAAATGTATAATCGCGGAACTGACGAATTGATATGCAAGCTTTTATGCATATGCATGATCTTACGCGTGGTGACATCAAGGGCCTTAAGCTCGTTCTTCGTCCATTGAACCACCCCAAACGAGTAGAGTAGAACCGGGACGGCAAGCATGTTAGTCGCAGATACCTTGTTCAACGCCGACAGATTGGAAGACCAAATCTGTCGAAGAAGATGCTTGTATCTGCTTCGAAGAGACTCCTTCACTGATGTTACGTCCTGAATGCGGCTTTGAGGCACGCCCAGGTATGTATAGGTCTCTCCAGTGTTAAGATCTAATAACACTTATATCCACAAGCTCAGGGTCCTTGGGAACGCCAGTAATCTTTCCTTTCTTCAAATGAATTTTGGCACACTTGTCCAAACCAAAGTCCATCCCAATCTCTCCTGTGTAGTTCTTGACGATATTTAAAGCAGTTTGAAGTCTGCTTTTACCAGCGGCATAGATCTTCAGGTCATCCATATAGAATACATGAGTGACCTTATGCTCACGCTGATTAGTGTCGCCACAGAGGTATCCAGGAGAATTTCGTAGTGCAAGAGATAGAGGCAAAAGTGTGATGCAAAAAAGCAAAGGGCTCATACTATCCCCTTGAAAGACGCCCCTCTGGAAGGTGACGTTGTTCGTCGTCAGACGATAATTCCTAGATGAGATGGTAAATCTAGTTTTCCAAAGAGGCATCAATCTCTCTATGCATCTCACTATGTGTGGATGTACCTTCAAGCTTTCCAACAGACAGATGATAAGTCTATGAGAGGTTGAATCAAAAGCTTTCCGGTAGTCAATCCAGGCCATTGACAGGACGCGCTGATGGACTGTAGCGTCTTTACAGACACACCTGTCAATCAGCAGGTTCTCTCGACAGCCTGCTACACCTTTTTTCGAGCCACGTTGTTCGTACATCTCTCGCCATACAGGCTCAATTCGTCGAACAATCCTGTTGTTTAGGATAGCTGTAAAAATCTTATACAGTGTGTTCAAACAAGTTATTGGCCTGTAATTCTCTGGTTTGGACAAGTCGCCTTTTTTCGGTAGGAGTATAGTGCGTCCTAACACTAGCCACTGCGGAATGGGCATCTCCGACTTTAAATATGAGGTGAATATGCGGGCCAAATGTTGGTGTGTAGAAGTAAACTTCTTCCACCAAAAGTTCTTGATACAATCTGGTCCAGCACCGGAAAAGTTCTTCGTGCCTCTAAGTGCTTTTTTCACCTCTTCGGCAGTGACTGATGGGCACTCCTCCTCAGATTTTATGAGGCTGTCGCAAAACTCCTTGAAGCGGATGATATTGTCAGTATCTTCCTTCAACTCTAGTGTTTTCGGGATCTTGTACACCTCTCTCCAAAAAGTCTCTACCTCCTTGGGCTTGGGAGGATTTTTTACAAAAACAGGGGGATCACTGAAGAGGCGCGATGGGTCAGCGAGAAACTGTTGATTCTCTCTGATCCATCTCTCCCTCTTCTGTATCCTCCTCCTTGCGTCAGATAACAGCCTTATTTTGTCAACAATATGCTGCTTGATTGTCAGCAGCTTTGACTTGTTTAGTGTGTGATTCAAGGTCCTTAGTTCTTGGGCGAACTTTCGAACCCTTTCCGTGAACGGTCTACCAGATGTTATGTAGTCAATCACACATTGAACACGGGACGCATTCTGTCTTGCCCATCCAATTTTCTTGTTCAGTTGATGCAAGCGTCTTCTTGTCTTTTGATCCATCGTCGGTTTGAGCCTTCGATTTGAATCAGCCAAAGCTCTCGCAGCACCATAAACTGAGCAATTGATGGTCCAGAGGTCGGACTCTTGCGAGATATCTCCACAAAGGGAGGCATCCATTTCAGCCAGATCTTGGGGCTTAAGAGGAACCTGCATGTTGATGTTCCTCCTTGTACTGAAATTGCCATCATCTTCAAGAAGGTGCCTACTTTCTGCGGTTGGTCTTAATGTCGTTTCATCTTCGTCTGCAGCTTGTTCAAGCAGCGGTTGAGGAAGCGCTCCGCGTACATATCCATTTTTGCGGAGGTAGTCGGCTTGATTTCGCAAAGACTGATGCGAAACGTGTTGAAGCTCTGGGTGTTTCTGGCACCACAGAGTATGCATACGCGCCATAAAGCCTCCACGAACAGGGATAATACTGGCATCGCAGCAGTCTAACACATCATTCTTAAGTTGATCCGTCCACTCAATGTGGGCGTTTCGCCGGTTCGTCGTTGTGTTTCCATCTAAATTATTTTCAGCACCCCGAACTCTAGGATGATCGGCATTGTTTGCCGATCCATTGTCGGGTGCTCTGCGCGTTCGATCGTTTTGAACCGCATCTACAACATTTTGGTGGTTTTTTGGTTTCATTGTTGTTCCCACGAGCAGCTAGGGAAAGGGTTCGTCCATCCTTGTAGAGCCCCGCGTGCAAGGATAAGGCTATTACTCTGAGACATCGCCCGATATCCCAGGGTCACCGTTAAAGACACCTCACCCAGGTGCCATGCAGCTTTCGGCACGGTTCGCACACCTTCGCTTAGGGGTTATTCCTTCGGGACCATCCCTGAACAATTGTCCGCGACTGCTTATTAATTATTGTACCCATATTCAGCAGAAACCCTTGGTACGGGGACCCTCTATCCGCAACCCGAGGACGCGTTCGGTGGCTTTGTCATAAGCCCTTCGGTTCTATTCCAAGGGAATCGAAACCGAAACCGAATGGGGGTTCGTCCGGGATATATATATATATATATATATATATATGTATATATATATATATATATATATATATATATATATATATATATAAGCTAGATTAGTAATGGTGTTAAAGCGATGTTGTTTGTCTGAGTAATATAAGTTTTTTTAAATTAATACATGTACATGGTAAAAGGAACTGACATACTTCAGACCAAAAGTAGATTTTTGATGTTGTAAATACTTTATTTCTGCCAACGTTTCGAAAACTTTCTCGTTTTCCTCTTCAGGACTTAGAATTAAATTTCAAAGTTCGTCAAATTTTTTCGTCAATTATTATAAAATCCTCTTCCTCCTCACATCTCTATAAATATGAAAAAATATTTAGTTTTTTAAAATTATCATTTGAAGAGATATATTATTAGAATTAGAATTATTATTTCTAGTCAAATGATAATTTTAAAACACGAATTATTTTTTCATATTTATAGAGATGTGAGGAGGAAGAGGATTTTATAATAATTGACGAAAAAATTTAACGAACTTCGAAATTTAATTCTAAGTCCTGAAAAGGAAAACGACAAAGTTTTCGAAACGATGGCAGAAATAAAGGATCTACAACATCAAAAATCTACTTTTGGTCTGAAGTATGGTTACAATAATTAATAAGCAGTCGCGGATAATTGTCCAGGGATGGTCCCGAAGGAATAACCCCTAAGCGAAAGTGTGAGAACCGTGCCGAAAGCTGCATGGTACCTGGGTGAGGTGTCTTTAACGGTGAATCTGGGATACCGGGCGACGTCTCAGAGTTTCAGCCTTATCCTTGCACGCGGGGCTCTACAAGGATTGACAAACCCTTTCCCTAGCTGCTCGTGGGAACAACAATGAAACCAACAAACCACCAAAATGTTGTAGATGCGGTTCAAAACGATCGAACGCGCAGAGCACCCGACAACGGATCGGCAAACCATGCCGATCATCCTAGAGTTCGGGGTGCTGAAAATAATTTAGATGGAAACACGACGACGAACCGGCAAAACGCCCACATTCAGTGGACGGATCAACTTAAGAATGACGTGCTTGACTGCTACGATGCCAGTATTATCCCTGTTCGCGGAGGCTTTATGGCGCGTATGCATACTCTGTGGTGCCAGAAACACCCAGAGCTTCAATACGTTTCGCATCAGTCTTTGCGAAATCAAGCCGACTACCTCCGGAAAAATGGATATGTACGCGGAGCGCTTCCTCAACCGCTGCTTGAACAAGCTGCAGACGAAGATGAAACGACATTAAGACCAACCGCAGAAAGCAGGCACCTTCTGGAAGATGATCGCAATTTCAGTACAAGGAGGAACATCAAGATGCAAGTTCCTCTTAAGCCCCAAGATCTGGCTGAAATGGATGCCTCCATTCGTGAAGATATCTCGCAAGAGTCCGACCTCTGGACCATCAATTGCTCAGTTTATGGTGCTGCGAGAGCTTTGGCTGATTCAAATCGAAGGCTGAAACCGACGATGGATCAGAAGACCAGAAGACGCTTCCATCAACTGAACAAGAAAATTGGATGGGCAAGACAGAATGCGTCCCGTGTTCAATGTGTGATTGACTACATAACATCTGGTAGACCGTTCACGGAAAGGGTTCGAAAGTTCGCTCAAGAACTAAGGACCTTGAATCACACACTGAACAAGTCAAAGCTGCTGACAATCAAGCAGCATATTGTTGACAAAATACGGCTTTTATCTGACGCAAGGAGGAGGATACAGAAGAGGGAGAGATGGATCAGGGAGAATCAACAGCTTCTCGCTGACCCATCACGCCTCTTTAGTGAGCCCCCTGTTTTTTGTAAAAAATCCACCCAAGCCCAAGGAGGTAGAGACTTTTTGGAGAGAGGTGCACAAGATCTCGTCAACACTAGAGTTGAAAGAAGATACTGACAATATCATCCGCTTCAAGGAATTTTGCGACAATCGCATAAAATCTGAGGAGGAGTGTCCATCAGTCGCTGCCGAACAGGTGAAAAAAGGACTCAGAGGCACGAAGAACTTTTTTGCTGCTGGACCAGATTGTATCAAGAACTTTTGGTGGAAGAAGTTCACTTGTATACACCAATATTTGGCCCGCATATTCATATCATATTTAATGTCGGAGACGCCCATTCCGCAGTGACTGGTGTTAGGACGCACTGTACTCCTACCGAAAAAAGGCAACTTGTCCAAACCAGGGAATTACAGGCCAATAACTTGTTTGAACACACTGCATAATATCTGTACAGCTGTCCTCAACAACAGGATTGTTAGACAAACTGAGCCTGTATGGCGAGAGATGTACGAACAACGTGGCTCGAAAGAAGGTGTAGCAGGCTGTTAAGAGAACCTGCTAATTGACAGGTGTGTCTGTAAACACGCTACAGTCCATCAGCGCGTCCTGTCAATGGCCTGGATTCACTACGGGAAAGCTTTTGATTCAACCTCTCATAGACCTATCATCTGTCCGTTGGAAAGCTTGAAGGTACATCCACACATAGTGATATGCATAGAGAGATTAATGCCCCTTTGGAAAACTCGATTAATCATCTCATCCAGGAATTATTGTCTGACAACGAACCACGTCACATTCCAGAGGGGCGTCTTTCAAGGTGGTGGTATGAGTTCTTTGCTTTTTTCCGTCACACTTCTGCCTCTATCTCTCGCACTACAAAATTCTTCTGGATACCTCTCTGGCGACACTAATCAGCGTGAGCATAAGCTCACTCATGTATTTTATATGGATGGCCTGAAGATCTATGCCGCTGTTAAAAGAAAACTTCAAACTGCTATAAATATCGTCAAGAACTACACAGAAGAGATTGGGATGTACTTTGGTTTGGACAAGTGTGCCAACATTCATTTGAAGAAAGGAAAGATTACTGGCGTTTCCAAGGACCCTGAGCTTGTAGATATAACTGTTATTAGACATCTTAACACTGGAGAGACCTGTACGTACCTGGACGTGCCTTAAAGCCGCATGCAGGACGTAATATCAGTGAAGCCGTCTCTCCGAAGCAGATACAAGCATCTTCTTCGACAGATTTGGTCTTCCAATCTGTCGGCGTTGAACAAGGTATCTGCGACTAACATGCTTGCCGTCCCTGTTCTACTCTACTCATTTGAGGTGGTTCAATGAACGAAGAACGTTCTTAAGGCCCTTGATATCACCACACGTAAGAGCATGCATATGCATGAAAGCTTGAATATCAATTCGTCAGTTCCGCGATTTTACATTTCGCGTCGTCTAGGCGGACGCGGACTTCTGAATCTCCAGTGTCTTCATAACCGAATCGTTCTAAGTACAGCTTACATCGTTTTGAATGGCAGAGATCCTCTCCTAGAGATGGTCAGAAACGACGAGATGATTGGCGAAGGAGCATTCCTTTACAAAGCCGCAGAGCAAGCTGCCGAGACCCTTGGCCTGAATTTTAACATCAGAATTGAGGAAAGTGGATTACTCCACTTCGAAGCTTCACGTCTGAAAGCTGAAGTAAAGAAAGCAGAGGTTGGAAAATGTTACCAAGAGCTACTCGACAAGCATATGCACGGAAACTTTCAGAGAAATGTAGAAAAACTTTCCTTGTCGCAGGAGTACACTTTTGCTTTCCTCAAATCATCAGGGCTCAGTTCAGGTACAGAGGGCTTCATTTTCGCATTATAGGACGGTGTCATCTCCACCTTAGCATACCGTGACCGCATTTTATGTCGAGAAGTTCCCAGTGATAGGTGCAGAGCGTGTCATGCACACACTGAGTACCTAGAACACATACTATCGGGGTGTCCGACCCACGCAGGAACAACGTATATCTATAGACATAATACGGCCCTATGAGTACTTTATTACCACCTTTGTCGCTCTTGCGGTGTTGGTCCCGACCCTGCCCTGCCGAACGCTCCAAGGGATATAGAGTCAATTGTTCGAAACGAGAAGTGCCAGATTTTCTGGATCTACGATTTTCGGGCAGCAGTCTCCGTTGCGCACTCGAGGCCTGACATTGTTCTCCAAGACTTCGAGAAACGAAATATATTCGTGATCGAATTTTTGGCTCCGTCCGAATACAACATCACTGCAAAGGAGAAAGAGAAAGAGGAAAGGTATCAAGACCCTAAAAGAGAGCTGCAACGACTGTACCCAAAATATTTGGTACGAGTAGTTGTCCTTGTGATAGGTGCTCTCGGAGGTGCGAAATTATCACTAGTTCGTTACCTTGGAGTCATACCCGCGTGCCAACAATATGCCAAGGCACTTGCGAGATGGATGCAGAAAGCTGTCATCCTTGGGTCGCTTTGTGTCCTCAAGACACATGATACATCTCACGGATGTGAGACGTGGCCATAGGTGTATTTTACCGCGGTTCTACTGGGAGCCATTGACATTTTTTTTAGATGGCAGTATCTCTTATTGGTACCTCGCGGTGGATGTTTAACTTTTTTTAAATTATATATATATATATATATATATATAATATGAAAATATATTAGTGAAAAATTAGCATATTCGTATCCTAAAAAGTAAATATTTGGTATCGCTAGCCATGCAGCTAGGTCTTTCCAAGTTTTTGTGGATTTTATTGAATTATTTTCTTAGAGATAATTCCTATTTAATTCACCCCTTTTTTCGGAAAAAAATTCTTAGCAACTTTTTAAATTCGCAAGGAATTTTTAAAATTTTGATTATGGTATTTAATGAAAATATCTTGGCAACTTGCGGCCTAAAATACTTTTAGACACATGTGTTTTTGAGCATATAAATACACGCTAGAGAAAAAATCGACAAGATCCAGGAATCGAAAGTAAAAATGCAGCGAATTTATTTTATGATTAGGAATTTCACTCACCAAGGAGAATGAAAACAAATTTTTCTGGTCATACGTTCAATAATTAGGGTTTATCATATAATGGTCAGAAATCCAACGTTTCGACCCTCCTTTGGGTCTTTATCAAGGAATGTAGAATTTATTTTATTTTGATTTTGGTATTAATTGAGGTTATCTTCATGGATGGTGGCTTGACATTTTTTCTACGCATGTGTGGGCCTTTTAAGCATAGAGATACAGAAGAAAGAACTCTATGAAATACCAAATTCCAAATTTTGAAAATTTACTGTAATTTCAATTTCGATACCAACCAAATGTATGTTATGTTATCAACCAAAATATATGTAATGAAGGATATTCTAAAGAATTTTTATGTAAAATATGAAGGTTATCACTCCAGAACATAACCTCCAAATTTTGTTTCTGAAGAGTTCTTTCAACTCGGCAAAGAAGATCAGGGCAATCAACACCTATGCCATCCCTGTCCTCACGTACTCCTTTAGGCTAATCAAATGGTCGAACCCTGACCTCGACCGATTAAACAGAATCACCTGCGTAAAAATAATGGAATACCGAATGCATCACTCTAATTTGGCGATTGAAAGGGTAGTTCTACCACGACAGAGGGGGTGGGGTCATGTAGATGTCCGGAAACTATGTGAGTCACAAGTTATGCAGTTACGAGACTATTTTAATAGCAAGCGAGATGTTAAGCTTTACAACACCATGTGTAAAGCGGACCTTGACTACACGCCCTTGAATTTGTCCTCAGAAGAGGCCTTGAATATCAGGGCAGAAACCATAGAAAAATTGGAAACGCAATGAAGACAGAATGCCATCCACGGCGAACACCCCAAAACGTTAGATCAGTATGAAGTAGATAGTGGTGCATCCAATATTTGGCTGAGAAAGGGCGTCCTCTATCCAGATTTGGAAGGAGTCATCATTGCGATTCAGGATAGCGTCGTCAGCACCAGAAATGATCGCAAACACGTGTTACATCAAGACGTGGTTGACCGGTGCTGATTGTGTACAGGAACCTCGAAGGACATGAACCTGTACAGGTAATCTTGACGGTTCTTATGAAGGAATTTGGCGAAGGACGCTGTACATAATCCTGCAAAGGAAGATGCACCGACAAAGGAACCATTGAATGATCCTGTACAGGGGCCTGTATAGGATCCTTCACAGAAAGCCGTCAGAGGAACCTTTGGAAGGATCCTGTACAGAAACACGCATATAGTCCTTTGCAGAAAGCCATTGCGAAAATGGATGTCACTCACAGCTATAAACTTGCCTTCCTTTTATTCCCTTGAAGAACCAACTCACTATCGAGAGAGCGAAGCCCACTGATATAGAGCATCATACAGGTAATCTTGATGTTCCTGTGCAGGAATTTGGTGAAGAAAACTTACATGATCCTGCAAAAAACCTGTATACAAGCTAACCTTTGAATGTTCCTGTACAGATATCTTTACAGAGTCAATTGAGGTGTGGGTCCATGTACACGAATATGCTCAGGATCCTATACATGAACCTGCATAGGAAACGATCCGCGAGGGTTCGCATTTTGCGCTACGAATGCATAGTTTTCAGCAAAAACGCATACAATGAGAAATTCTCCTTCTTTAAAGCTATTATTTAGATGTTTAAAAAAAGAAGACTGCTGATTAGCTATGAAAGAATGAAACTTCAATGAAAATTACAATTTATAATTTGAGATGAAATCTATTGGTTTCGTGGCCACGAGATATCTTGATTGTTCTGAAACTATCAAAAAGTCAGAATCAGTCAGAATAAAATGGAATTTTTTTACGAGTGAACAGAAAAATCATTTTTATCAATTATTAGAGCCAGTGAGTCACTACAATACGCCTAGTGGCGCTGTGGCTAGTTGGAGCAGGGCATGCTCGCTCTTATGACCTCCTATAACTTAACCAATACTTCTCGTCCCATTTTCGGTTTGGGAAATTTATCAAGAGAAAAAATCAAGCTTTTTTTCTAGCCTAATTAAAAAAATATCAAAAATGCCGCATTGGGAGAAAATCTCAAAAATATTTTTCAACATGAAAAATCAAGGTGAAATGATTTTTTTATCGTTTAATAGTTATTCTTATTGTCAGCCTTGTTGAAATATCTTTTCAAAACCCTCACGAAGAAGTAAAATTGGATAACTGTATCAGGAGTTATGAACAATTGAAGGTTAGCAGTCGGGGTAAATCGTCGAAAATTCGTGCCCCTGTATCTTAACAACAGGTTGTACTAGGTGCGCCTCCTTTACAGAATTCAAAGAGCTCTTCTAGCACTGCAATCTGACTGAGTTTGAATGAGATAGGCGACAAAAAAATTTTAGGCGGGGACACTTGGGAAATTTTACCCCACTAACGAATCCGTTGAGCACATTATTAGTGGTTGTCGCGTAATGGCTCAAAGAGAATATACACACAGACATAAGGATGTGGCGGGCATTAAAGATCAAGATCTTGCTCTAAACCTGGGACTCTTAACAGAATGAATGCCTTTCCATTGATACATTCCAATGCGCGTTTTAGAAAACGAAGATTACATCTTATATTGGGATGTTACTATCCGGACGGATCATTACATCCGAGCCAATCGACCCGACATCGTGATGCGAGAAAAAGAGGTGGAAGAGTCTACATTATCGAAATTGCTTGTCTGCTTAACCGAAATTTGCAGGCAAACTATACAAACAAGATCCACAATTTTAACGAGCTGAAGCATTAAGTAGAGACAATATGGAGGAATGTGTAACATGCATCTATTCATCCTATTGTGATTTCGGCTACAGGCAATGTGCATGCAAGATGCACTAAACATCTTGAACATTGAGGAGTCAGCAGGGTACTGGCACCATCTCAGAAGACAGCTTTATTGAACACTTGTCGCATTGTTAGAAATTTTCAAGACCTTCAGGAAGCAAGTGACTAAAAACCTGTAAAGTGGCACATATATGGTAGCCCAAACTACACTATGCTCATAATTTTGAACTTACAACATCATTGCAGAAGATCTCAGACATCGTATTACATTAACTTATAACATCTCCATCTCATCAGTCACTTCACCTAGTCCGTGGCTATGCTGAAAACCCGGGTAAACCTAAGAGCAAGATTAAAAAAAAATCATATAGAATTATAAAAAATTATATATTGGTGGAATTGACATACTTCAGACCAATAAAAA
>CAKNXH010063739.1:185545-215235 GCA_932178445.1 Andricus quercusramuli | reverse complement strand
ATGTGATATTTGAAGATTGAACATTAAATCTTGAACATTTCCGAAAATATTCCTATTACGGAAAAAATAATGTCAGTCTCAGAATCAGTGCCAAAAAATACATAAATTAATTCCACAAAAATTGAATAAATACGAATTTTATAAGTTTTTGTAACATAGTGTAATATAATGAAAATTATTAATAATAAAATTATTTTTTTAAATCTGCCTGCTGCATGGGCGTGCTTTTGTTTAGGTCTCGCGCTTTGCGTTCAGTCTTTGTTCTTCCGCCGAGGTCGTGCATAAACCGTTTAAAATTATAGATCAAACCATTAAGATCTGTAATTTGGTGATTGCGCCCGGGACTTATGTTTTAGGTGAAAGCGTTTGCCGTTGAGCATTTCACTGTACCAAGCTTGTGCCGTTTTTCCATAAATTCAACTTTGTGATTTTTAATGTAACTTTTTGCCATTAAAACGCAAATTACGTGCCTTATCAAAAAAGGATTACAGCAAATTCCCAGATATTATTTAGGCAAACAATTTAGCATTAAACATTTTATTTGAGTTTGTGTCGTTATTCAAAACATCAAAATCATTATCTTTGATATTATTTTTGACAATCAAAATAACAGCAAATGGTCTGCGTACAATTTGTAGACCTTTCTGAAATAAATAATTTTGATTCCTAACATTTTCTCGTATCTCGCATAGGTTTGCTGGAAAATGGAATTGCATATTTCAGTTTTATTAAAGATTCTAATGAATGAATAAATTACAAGATTTTATTTATTTGTTGATTAATTTTTTTATTGTTGCAATAGATTTGTTTATCTGAAAAATTTTATTTCCACATAATATCTCGAATTACGGATATTTTACAAATGCCATGGTTTATTTAATAAACCTGGAGAGTGCATATTTTCATTTCAATTATTTTTTTACTGCTCAAAAAATGTATTTTTTTGTGAATCTAAGTTTTTAACGCAAAAGCTTGAAAATCAGTAAATTGAAAAGAATGAAGTTGTTTCAAACGTTTCGGCATACAATGGTAGCATTTCTGAACAATTGTTCTTTCATTATTTAAACAATAAATACTTGTTCAAAAGAGGTATTATGTTACAATCGCGAATTATTGGCATTTCTGAATGCTTCGGCCTAATTAATAATTGTGAACATCCACCTCTGAATATACTTGTTATTTTTATTTACTCTTATTTACAAATGTACAGCCATGGGTGTTCACATTTTATCAGTGATGTCATATCATCCAGTAAATGCTATTAATTTGCAATATTGAAAGATAATCATTTTTTAAACCAGTAAAAATTGTTTAAACAATTGGCTGTAGGTTGAAAAATCAAAGAAGTAAGCGAAAGTAATGAAATTTATTGAAAATAAATTGAAAATTGTAATCATGTTCAGATTAACTTACAAAAATTATTTTCAAAAATATTTATGTCAAAAAAATGTTCACACAATTCCTCTCGAAAATTTTTTCAAAGAAACGAGAAACCTCCAAAAAAAACCTCAAAAATTAACGACCCCGAATTTAGCTATACATATAGATTTGAAAATTGGGGAATTCATTTAAAAGAAAGTAATTGCCCTATCAAAAAACTGAATACATATCTGGATTCGTCTCGGCCATATCTGTAGGAGATTTTGAATTATGCAAAAAAAAAATTTAAACAATTTAATTGTTATAAACAATTCGGAATTCAATATAAACACATGTATCAGTCTGAAACTAGTTTCAAGCACATTGGTAGACACTTCAATAAAATACCCCCAGGAGTATTTTTAATTATCGCGAAAAAATGATTATTTAAACAAATAGAATGTTTATAAAAATACTCACGTTTTTCATTGTTTAATGTACAATGCACGAAGACATTGCGGTTACCCGTTCATAATATTCATCATTCGTTTCAACTTGTTGTTTCATATTTGTTTCAACAAATGATGAATATTATAAACAATATAATTGTGTAAATAATAATTTTTTTCGCATGATTGAAAAAACACCTAGAGATATGGTCGTCAAAATTATATATATGTTAATGCAATGAATCGTAGTATGCGTGCCACATTGCGTTATCCAAACAAAAAATTAGTAAATCCGTTACAAACTGTATGGAACCCTTCAACTGTAAGAGAAAATCCTTTTGCAACATATTGAGAACTTAATCTGGCGAATGAAAAAAAAAATCAGTTTTTTTTAATATTATCAATTTTGCTTAGTAGTAAACAGTTTGCAAATCTAATATGATGTTTGTACCAAGTTAATTATCACTTAGTATACGATTAGCGAAATGTTACTAGTTTTTAGCTCGTTTAACAATGTAAGTGATTTGTTCAATTGCAGTGTTAATATTGTAGCCGGTCGTGCAACGTTTTGCAAATTTAATATTTGTTAGATTTTGACATTTTCAACATTTTCCACTCAAAAACGCAACTTTTGCAATTTCCGCTGAAATCTTAGGAGTCGAATTGGAAGCAATGCAACATTAATTTTTTTTAAACGATGATTTGCGTTATGCATACAGTTTTCCAAATCATATAATAGTCTCTTTTGAATGGAGAGAAGTAGAAACGACTGGGAAGTGATAAGCAAAATAATAATTTGTTTATAATTAATAACGTTTCCAATTTGTAAATAGTTTGCAAATGCAATATGACGTTGGTAATAAGTTGTTTATTACTGAGTACGATTTGCAAAATGTTTGTAATTTTTCGCTAGTTCATAAAAGTAACTAATTTGTTTGATTGCAATTTCATTATTATTGCCGACTGAGCAACGTTTTGCAATTCTGATAATTTTCAGATCACGAAATTTCTAACATTTGCTGCCCAAAAACGCAACCTTCGCAATTTTCGAAGAAATTTTAGGAGTCGAATTGCAAAGATGTAACAACTTGAAGAACGATAATTTGCGTTATGTATTTAGTTTTGCAAATCATACAATAGTCTCTTCTCAATGGATAAAGGAAGAAACAACATTCTGCAAAACCTTCGGTATTTTCGCTCAGGGGTGATTAACAAAATGTTAATTTGTTTATAATCAATAATGTTGCCGCATCACGACGTTTGGCAAATTTGATACAGGATAGAGAGTGAGTTTATAATTACCCACTCAAGTTTGCAAAATGTTTTGAATGTTCGTGGAGCAATAGGTGGAATATTTTGCAATTTAATTTTTTTTAATAAATTGCCAACCCAATCACGTTTTGAAAATCTTTAGATTATGTTCAACATATGAGAAAATAATATACAATTTTTTTTTAAGATCTTCGGAATTTTTGTTAATTGAATAGCTATTTTCGCTGGTCTATTTCGCGACTTCTTTCTAGTACATTTTTGTCACTGGAAAATTCTCAAGTACCCCGGAAAATTCTTTTCCCATTTTGAACCCCGTTAAAAAATCTTCTGAAAACTGAGGTGAATTAGTTAGGAATTATTTCTCAGAAAAATGATTGACTGAAATCCTAGACAAATTGAGAAGATTTTTCTGACCTTCAGATATGTAAAGCAAAATTGAAACTCAAGAAAATTTAAAAACTCTGTAAACAAGAAATTTGTTAGAACTTTCCTTCGAGCGCAGGTAACCAAGCTGGCATGTCAATATTGATTTTAAATTAATTATACTTTTTCAGGATCTCAATACTCTACTTTTCACGACATTGAAGTTTGCCACAGATATGGACTTGAAACTTATGTAAAATCTTACATTTTTCTAACTTTTGAGTTTTTGAAATTACAGTTCGAAATAAAAAAAAAGAATGATATAACATATTTATGTGACGAATAAGTTGAAGAAAAGTGATAATTAAAATATTTTACACACATCGTAATTTACTTGAAAAAAATCAAGTGACTTCTTTCTAACCCAAAAAGTGACTACATGTGTATAATATTTGGTTTTGAAATCAAAATAATCCATCAAAATTCGATAGTTTGCTTGAATACGGGGTGAATTGGAAAGATTCTAATTTTTGACTTTTTACCATGAGTGACATATCATTGAAATCGCCAAAAAACGTAGACTTCAAATATAATATTATTAAATTAATAATCGTAAAATTTAAAAAAATCAAGTTTCGTATTTCACTCCTCATTAGTACAAAGGACCCCCCGCTGGCAAGGGTCGGCGAAAGAGAGCTCAGAAGAGAAATAGGTGTAGACTAGAATAGGTGATGAGGTGGGTGTACCTGAGCTATTGAAACTGCACATTATAAATGGTGCTACTACACTAATATAAATGCCCAGTTTTCCGACAATAAGATTAATCTCTTGTCAGTTTGGGTTCCAATTTAGAAATTTTCGATTTAATTTATTACTCTAAAATTCAAAGCTATTCAACTTTGAAGACGCATAAAATCAATTCAAATAAAAGAATTATTATAAAAAAATATAGTCACGTATAGAACGTATTTTTTATTTGATTTTTCAACTTCATTGTTATTCCATATATTGGACGATTGTTCAGTTATTCTGATTTTGAAGGCCTCGATTTATAATTTCTTCTATTTTGAATACATTCTTAAATTGATTATGGAAAAACATATTTTAAAAAACATAGCCCCAACAAAAACCTCTGCGGTGCAAAAAAGTTGTCAAATTCGAAGGTATGAATTTGTGAAATGTAATTTGGTGAAGTAATTTTGAAAGCTTATACTTTGAAAAAATTTTCATTTCAGGTCTTTATTTGTGAGCGTACATTCTCAGTTTAAAGAATTTGAAAATGCAGTTCTCAATAATCAATGAATAATTAATCATTGAAGGCGTTTAGAATGGACATTTTTGATTGGCAAAGTTTTCAGGCTGGCCTCCATTTTTATAGTTTCTGTCTCCTGGCATTTCTCGATTCTCGGGCTTAAAACTAGAGTTATCTTCTGGTTTTGAAAAAATATGCTCTCTTTGTGCAATCCACACTTTTTCACATATGAAGAAATACAGTTGTCGATAAGCATCAGCAAACTTCGTGCAAGAAATCTATTGGCTTTTAACGTTATAATAAGTACAATCAGAAAATTGTTGTGTGATAAAGGAAAATACAGAGATAGCTTTTGTCGTATAATAGCTGTAAGATTTGTAATATTTCAAATATATTTAACTCGTTTATAAATTTATGATTTTTAAATTGATGATGATACTTTTCAAATTTCAACCAACGTTATTTGAATTGCAAACTCAAAGTTTATGACAGATAAATATTTAACATTCATAGTTTCAAATAAAAACTCAGTCATCAAAAACTGTAAAGATTCAGGATTGACAAATTTTTTTAATCAGATATCAATTTCAGTTATTTTCCTCTTTTTCTATTTTAATTTTACACAATACAATTTTTAATTCTTCAACTTCAAATCTTTTGATATTGAACATTTTCTTTAGAACTATTATTTATTTTAGAAGTTTTCCAATAAAATATTTTTCAAATTAAAATTATTAATTTGTCTGAATCTCAACAAAAAATCGGACAATTTTCGATTCCATTGAAAATAATTCTGCCTGGACAAAAAATAATGTAAAACATAAATGCTATAATATGATGCCGATGTTTGAAATTGCTTGATTGTAATCTTTTTAATTCGAAATTGCTTATATTTACATCTGAATTAATTCAATTTAAAACTGCCTATCAAGGCTCTAATGAGAAGTTCTGAAATGTTCAGTAGCAAAAATGTCATGAAATTTTTAATATTTGAATTGGCATCTACTTCACTGTGAAATTTGACATTCCAAACCTCCGAAAATTAAGAAATTTCAAACCAAAGATTTTCGAATTAAAACTTTGAAAGTAAATAAATTTTAGTTTCAAAGCCTCAAAGATTCGAATATTTCAGAATTGCGCTTTCCAAACTATAATCTTAAATTCAAATTATATACATTTTACAGATGGTAAATATATAATTATATATTGATAATGAATATCATATCATGTAGTATTAAGTAATATTTGAAGTGATCGGATAGATTTTTGTACTAAAAAATGTCAAAATAGTGTCATAAAATTTGTAATTGGGGGAGGGGGATCAAGAATAGGAAAAAGTATGCTTACGTAATACTTGAACGGCCTCTTATGTCTATTCCGAATTAAATTGTCTAATCCGGAATAAAAAAGGATGCATGTTTCAAATACATATCTATACAGAATAATTTAATTTTTTCAAAATTGTTCAAAGAAAAAAACCGCATCTAGATATTTTTGAGACGAATCTAGAGGTTTTTTCAGTTTTCCGACACGAGTCTCACTTTCTTCTAAATTATTCACATTAGTTTCCAATTCATATCTACAAGCACACAGCAAATTTACACTAAGCAACAAATGCCTCAATTGTTTAACAAATGGTGAGAAAAAACAAAACAAAAAAGCCACATCGAGATACTTTCGAGAGGAATTTTTCAATCCTACAATTAATTGTTTTATAACAATTGCAGAACTATAAATAAAAATGTTTGAAATTCTTGAAAGAAAAAAAAAACAACAAAAAAAAGCATCTAGATATTTCGGAGACGAATCTAGAGGTGTTTCTGTGTTTGTCTTAGATTGTTTAAATAATTGCATTCGTTTTAATTCCATGTCCGTGGCAAGCTTCAATGTCGTTACTTTTCAGCAAATTAAAACTTTATTTAAGCATCCTACCGCTACTTGTTGCTTAAATATTCGTCTAATTGAAAAAAAAATAACAAAATGTCTTTCAATTATGTGGACGGATCGTCGACATAGTAAATGACACTCTAAGGGGGGGGGGGGGTCAGCCCTAACGTTACAAAGTGTCACATAGGAGTGAGTTCGCAAAGGTTTTGTAACGCGTGGCACAGTTCAGATAAAAAAATAAAATTGTAATCCTTATCGATACATTAAGTACAAATATTATCGTCACAAGAAATTGAGTAGTTGCATTTTACGCCAGAAAGTTGAATTTTCATGCCAAAAAACAAAGTTTTAACCAAAAAGATTATTTTTAGCCAAAATAGATGAACTTTTACCCACGAAAAATTACTTTTCTAATAGACAAGATGAATTTCGAAAGTAAAAGAAGAAATTTTCAACAAAATACATGAATTTTCCACTAAAAAGGATAAGTTTTCAAACAAAAATAGGAGGGTTACATTTTATGATAATAATTTAAAAAAAATCAATTTACTACTAAATAGTTTAAATTTTAATTTAAAATAATTAATTTCGAACAGAAAATGAAATCGTTCAACTCTCATTAAAAAAAAACTAATTTACAATAAAAAAGAAGAATTATCAACCAGCTGCATCCAGTAGAAAATGAAGATTTTTTGACGAAATAGTGGAATCCTCAAAGTAAATGAGGAATTTTCAACAAACAAGATTGATATTAAAACCAACACGGTGTGCTTCGACTGACTTTAACCCAAAAGAGCTTGCATATGCAGGTTTTTTTCTGAATATACTTCTGGGATGCCCCACGATCATTTTGAGCCCAAAAACAAAAAAATCGCTTGAGCCCTCTTTTAGAAAACTCTTTTTTTTATTTTTTTGAAGAGGTTAATTAACATATTTTAAAGAAAATAAGTTAAACGTGGAATTTCATTGGCTCAAACCATTCAGTTTGGCATCCAAAAAAGGGCTACAGGTGCTGAACATCTTACGACAATTGAAAACCTTCAATATTTTTGAAAAATGGTGAAAAAAGGGGGAAAAAATCAGTTTTTTGAGAATTGCCTTATTCAGGTTCATCCTATGTCCCAAAGGCCTTGAAAATAATTAAAGTTCTTTAAATTTTCTGCAAAATAAAAACAAAATCGAATGTTCTATCGCCAAAAGTTTGGGAGTTATGGTCTTAAGAAGTCGATTTTCAGCGATTAATTTGAATGAAAAAAAATATGTATATAGTTTTGGGGAAATAACTTATTCCCTATTTATATCTGGTAAAAATGACAAAATAATTAATTGAAGAAGACTTAATTTTGAGTAGATCTAAAAAAAACATTGCTCTAGCTCTAATAGAACCAAAATTATGGCCTTTTGAATATGACCCTTTTTTCATGAAATTTTGTTTAACATCAATTTTATGAATAAAATTTCTTGTTTTTCGAAAGAACTCATTTCCTCAGCGTTTCAGGTGAAAGTTGACACTGATTTATTGAAAAAAGACTTAATTTTGAGTAGATCTAAAAAGAAAACAATGCTCTGGATGTACCCGAGTCGAAATATAGGCCCTACTTTGACGCTCTTCACGCTGTCATTTGTAGGGGCTAAGGTTTTGAAGTAGAAGCTATTCCAATGCGATTTTTTCCCCCACTATGGCGCTCTAATGGGCACAAATTTCCAAATCTTCCACTTGGAGCGTCAAAATAGGGGCTCAGTTTTTGCTTCTACTTTAGTGCTCCACATTCTACCTTCCCGGACAAAATAAAATTATTTGATGAAAGATTAACAAGAGTAGAGTATGACGAAAACATAGCGACATTTGCGCAATATTTTAAGTTATTTTGCATAATCATTCAACAGCAATTTCTTATTGAGCGTTGAAAACAACGTGTATCTAATATTGAATAAATGAATATACAACATAATTTTGGTTTTTTCATTCGTCAACAGATCCTAAGTTTTATGCAACTTAAAATGAAAACTACTATTTCTTGTTAAATGAAGATGCAAAATGTTATGAAATGTGTACACAATGTCACAGTTTCCTCGTTTTACTCAACTTTTGTTAATATTTCGTCAATTAATATGTATTCCGTGCACTTTTACATTCCTTTCGCTGATGAGTTATAAATCTTTTTTTCCTTATAATTTTTGTATTTGAATCTCTTAAAATAGAACGAAGTAATTATTGATATCACAAAATGAACAATTATAAACCTGTAACAGTGTGTTTCAAAAGCGAACGAAGTTCTATAATGAAGTAAAACATATTATGATATAAATATCGAAGTACACATATTATAGAACAGCATAAGTTTGATTATCCTGCTCGTTTTCCTTGTTTTGCGATTCCACTTGTACTAATAATGGTTTTTCGCCTTCGGAACCCATATAAATATGAACTTATTAATTATTTTTATTGTTCAAGCACATATACGTAGAAGACGTTTATACATTTTAATATTCTTTCAAAATAATAAATTTGTTATAATCTTAAGAAAATAATTATTATTACTACAATAGTACTATGTAACAAAATTAAGTTGGGTGAAGGCTTCGTTAACTAAAAATGATACTGTGTTGTATTCTTAATAAAAAATATATAATAAAAATAAAATCTGGATTTAAATCACAATTATGTTAATTTTTGGCCATGACCTCTATAACTTTTGACCCAATAAAGATATTCATTATTTTCTTTCATATTCGAATAGCGTTTATCGTCTTCTTTCAAAATGCGATAGAGAATTGAAAAAAGGTTCAAAATTAACAAAATGGCAGCGGTTTTTCTCAAACAATTAAAAATGGATTTTCTCAAAAGCCCACATTTAAATATTTGCCCATTTTTTTCTGAGCTCGTGCTTTGGTAATAGTTTAGCTCGCAAGGTGCTTATAAAATGCCTTTTATCTATTATCAGAAAATTTGAAAAACATTTAGAAGAATAAAAAGTTTGGGGCTTTCAAGAAAATCTTTTTCATTCGTTTCTTCGAATTTTGAAAACATGAAAAAATACATTTTCTGGAAAACCACACTTTTTCTATTCTTCCAGAAAATTGTGAAGTTTCTATTCATAGAAGAAAGGCATCTCATCATCATCATGCCAGCAAACTTACCAGCTATTTTCATTATCAAAGTAAAAGTTTAAAAAATGGCAAAAAATTCAAGGTGGGTTTTTTGAGAAAATCGATCATTCCTTTTCAAGAAAAACCCTTTTGTTAATTTTAAACCTGTTTTCAATATTCTTTCGCGCTTTGGCAGAAGACGATGAACACTATCAAAATCAAAAAGAAAATAATAAATATCTCAATTAGGTCAAAAGTTATAGAGGGTTGAAGAAAAAATTGAGTTTTTGCACATTATTCAAATACGCATAACTTTTTGGGATTGTTTTTTTTTTTGCAAATCGGAAAAATACGTATCGCCAAATAACCTCCGAACAACAACATATTTCCTCCCGAAAGATTCTGCGATTCCAAATGCAGAACCCTGCCTGATTTAAAATGGATTCGGTCGCCTGAAGAATAAAGTTAAATAGTTTCAGAATCGAATAAGAAAAAATAAATTACATAATAGGGTACAATTTTGAAAATAAATACGATTAAAGAAAATTTAAATGCCGGGATATTTTTAAAAAAATTATTAAGATAAGTTGTAAAAATTTGAATATTGTCAATATTATTTATTGTGGTATTGGAATGAAAACATTATGAATTATTTTCAACAAATTCTGTAAATAAGAAATGGAAGTTAATAGAAATAAAATTGTCTTTTTAGGGTTTTGCGAAAAAAATAAGTAACTAATTATGAAATAATATGTATACAAAGTATTTTTTGGTTGAATTGAATGCAAGGAAGTTAGATTTCGAGTCATTATTATGAAAAAATGTAATTATATAGTACAATGTAAAGTAAAGTGATCTATTTACCGCTAATCATTGATAATTGAATGACATCTTGTTTTTTATCATCTATCCACCAGACCAGCGCAAACTTCTTTTCTCTTGAAGCCATTTCAGATATTATTATTTTAATATTTATCACGAAAACAAAGATATTTTCTTTGACTATAACCACTGAAATTGACATTTCTACAAACTACGGTGTTCGAGCTGGGATGAAACGACAAAGTATTTGTTACGCGAGCGCAGGCGTCAAGGTAGCGACGCCATATTTGAGCGTGAAAATTTAAAATTTGAGTTACTGTATGCGAAGTGCAAAGAGAGCGAAGTCAATAAATCAAAGTTAATAATACGTCAAAGCTGTTAGATTCCAGGTCTAATTATATCGGAGAAATTTTCATTTCCTTATTTCTAATCGTGTGTCTACTTTCGGGACCATTGTCGTTAAAAACCGCCCAATCATACAAACGGCACCTGCTGCCGACTGTAGCAAAAGAAAATATATATGAAGATAATATCAAAGATAACATTATACAGTTATAGGTACGTGGTAGTCGCTATCCTATCTATTTCATAAAAGAAGTAACTCTACAGAGTAAAAAATATATAAGAGCAATTCCATGTCAAATCATCTTAAGAATTTTAGCTATTGTTGATAGTTTTTATGAAAATTCTAGTATCCGTCCTCTTAGATGTTGCAAGGAAAAAACCAAAAATAATTGTGGAAAAAATCCAAATACTTAGGAAATATTCAACATTTTTGGTCTTTTCTTCTTTAACTTTCATAACTTTGGTGATTTTAATTATATTAAGGTCTATTTTCCAATTATTCGTAATAGGACGCAGTTTTAGAAATATATTTTTTTTAACTGCGTCCTATCACGAATAATTAAAAAAAATGACCTTGATATCACTGAAATCACGAAAGTTTTGAAAATTTTAGAAAAGAGGACCAATATTTTCGATTTTGAATATCTCTCAAGTTTTTGGATTAGGAAATAAATTATTATAGCGTTTTTCTTTCAACACCTTGAAGAACGTACACTAGAATTTTCATCTGAATTACTAACAATAGCTGAAATCCTTGAGATGATTTGACATGGAATTGCTTATGATTACGATATTTTTTAAGAAATGTGAAGATATCGACTTTTGAGGTTAGAACTTTCATTCAAGACCCTCCATTCAACTTAACAAATTTTAAAATTACAATTCACAACAAAGATAAATATTATGAATAAGAAAAGATAAAACATTAGTGTTGAGCCAATTTCCCTCTGAAATAGATGTCTTGATATCATATCAAACTTTGTATTTGATTTTTGTTAACAAAAATTATTATAAAATGTTATACAGAGATTAAGAAGTGTTTATCGAGGAGTTAAAAAAATTATTTTTGAAATTTAGAGATTCAGAAGTGTCTAAGGAGGAGTTAAAAATATACAAAAAGTTACAGAGCGTTAAAAGAAAACTTAAAAATTCTGTGAAGATTATAGAGCTTCAAAGGAGACGTTAATAAAACTCAAGACCGTAGAGACAAGCTCTGCAATGTAGGAGCTAAGACTTATGTAGAAGCAAAATAGAATGAAAATATCTTTAAGAGAGGCTAAGTAGGAGCTAGTAGAATAAGCAGCTTCAAAGTAGAGGCATTACTTCCACTTAGAGCATCAAAGTAGGGCCTATATTTCGACTCGGGTAATAGAACCAAAATTATGGCCTTCTGAATATGGCTCTTTTTTATCAAATTTTGTTCAATATCAATTTTTAAAATAAAATGTATCGTTCTTTAAAAGAACTCATTTCCCGAGCAACTCAGGAGAAAGTTTCCACCAGATAGGTTAAGGAGGACCTGATTTTTTTCAAATCTAAAAAAAAATAATACTCCAGCTCTAATCGCATCGAAATTATGGCCTCCTAAAAATAACGCTTTTTATGAAATTTTGTTGATTTTTTTTTAATTTTTCGTTTCTGAAGGATGAGACATGGAAAACTGTTTTTATCATATTGTGTATCTTTTGCTTGAATTGAATAAAGACTTATTTAATTTAATTATGAACTGAAAACTTTTATTAACGATATTATGAAAACATGATTGTGAACTTAAAATGAGTGAACAGACTTTTATCATCTTCAATGCTCAGGAACTTATTCCTTTTTAAAAATGAAATATTTCATTTCACGAACTGATAAGATTTTGATTTCGTATTTAATTTCTTTAAAAAAATGATAATTAACATAATTTCATTATGAAAGGATCATATTCAGAAGGCCATAATTTTGGTTCTATTACAGCCAGAGCATTGTTTTCTTTTTAGATCTAATCAAAATTAAGTCTTTTTTCAATAAATCAGTGTCAACTTTCACCCAAAACGCTGAGGAAATGAGTTTTTTTGAAAAATGAGAAATTTTATTCATAAAATTGATGTTAAACAAAATTTCATGAAAAAAGGGCCATTTTCACAAGGCCATAATTTTGGTTCTATTAGAGCTAGAGCAATGGTTTTTTTCAGATCTACTCAAAATTAAGTCTTCTTTAATTAATTGTTGCATCATTTTTACAAGATATGCATAGGGAATAAGTTATTTCCCCAAAACTATATACATATTTTTTTTCATTTAAATTAATCGCTGAATATCGACTTCTTAAGATCATAACTCTGCCGTGATTTGAAAAAACACCGTTAACTGCAAAATGAACGAAGCCGAGAAAATCGACGGAAACTGTTCGAATCTTTATTCACGTGTATCGCGGATTCTTATCCATTTTCTGCATTTTTTTTGTTGTTCTTGACTAATTTGCATACGATCTTTTCATTTTTGCAATAAAAAATGTCAAAAAATGTTGATTAATTATCTAAAATGCAGTTAACGGTATTGATTGGGATGCTGAAATTCGAAAAACGCCGCAACGGGCAGATACGGCTCTCTTCGAATTACGGACCTCAGAAATAGGCCTGCCGTGATTTGAGAGAACGCCGTTTACGGCAAAAGAATATAAAGGAGTGAAATTATTATGAAATATTAATGAAATATGGAATTAAAATTATTATGAAATATTGCATATAAGATTATTATTCATATCCATAATTGTTTTATCTTTCTTGCGCTTGTTTTTAAATCAGCCAAATAGATATTAATGTTATCTATTTCAATATAAATAAAGAAATTGATATATTTTTTGAGTTTGAAAACCAATTAAAAATATTAAATGAAACAAATTTTTAGAACAGTTCCATTAATTTTCTTTGAAAATTTCCAATTCACTTTTTCCACTTTAAAAAATTGAAATGATTTACAAAAATTATTTTTACTTATTACATTTCTTAACAATATAACTTCATGTTAATTTGAGACTGTCAATGATTAAAAGAAATACAGACTTTCAATAATAATTTTGCATTTTGCAACTAATAATAAGTGCAGTTACGGCGTTTCTCGAATCACAAACCTCTTTTCTCGGGGTTCGATGATTCCGGAGAACGCCGTAAGCACTTACGGACCTCTCCGAAATCACGAAGGCTCGAAATCGCCGTCCAATAATATTGGTAAAGTCTGCAACTGCCAGTTACTGCGTTTTCTCGAATTTCGACGTCACGTATTTAGCCGTCTCTGATTTACGCCTGCAGTTAACGGTCAGTTACCGCTCTCTCTCAAATCACAACTCGCCAATCTTTGCAGTTAACGGTGTTTTCCAAAAATGATGCAATAATTTTTTTCAAAATCATTAACAATTGAGAAAAATTATTTCAATAATCAGATGTATCTTTTTTTCACGATTCCAACGATATAAAAAACTCATTTTTCGATTTTTTGCAGTTAACGGTGTTTTTCCAAATCACGGCAGAACTCCCAAACTTTTGGAGATAGAACATTCGATTTTTTTTTATTTTGCAGGAAATTAAAAGAACTTTAATTCTTGTTAAGGCCTTTGGGACATAGGATGAACTGGAATAAGGCAATTCTCAAAAAACTTATTGTTTCCCACTTTTTTCACCATTTTTCAAAAATATTGAAGGGTTTTAGTTCTCGTAAGATGTTCAGCACCTGTAGCCTTTTTTTGGATGCCAAACTCAATAGTTTGAGCCAATGAAATTCTACGTTTAACTTATTTTCTTTAACATATGTTAATTAGCCTCTTCAAAAAAAAAAAGAGTTTTCTCAAAAAGGGCGCGAGCGATTTTTTTGGTTTTGGGCTCAAAATGATCGTGGGGCATCCCAAAAGTGAATTCAGAAAAAAATCGGCATATGCAAACCCTTTTGGGTTGAAGTCAGTCGAAGCACACCGTGGCAAGAGAACGAATTTTTAAGAAAATACAAGAATTTTTTAACAAATAGTTGAATCACAAACTTATTAGGGCTAAATTTACAACCAAAAGTGGAATAATTATATTTTCAAATTAGAAAATTAAGTTAAAAAGAAAGAATTTCCAACAAAATACTTACGTTTGCAAAGAAAAATAGTTCAATTTTTAACAAAAAATATAACTTTTCAACATAAAAGTTAATTGACGACCAAATAGCAGAATTTTTAACTGATTAATTTTCAACCAAATAGTTGCATTTTGAAATAAATAGTTAAATTCTCAACCAAAAATATGAGATTTTGAGAAAAAAGTTAATTTACGACCAAATGAATGAATTTTTAACTTATCAGCGATGCATTTTTAGCCAAAAGTGGAGTGAAACTTTTTAGATAAAAAATTATTCTTCCACAAAAAAAAGTAATTGCTAAAAAAATAGTTATTTTGAAAAAAGTAGTTCAATTCTGAACGAAAAATATGAAATCTCAACGAAAAAGTTAATTTACAACGAAATGATTGAATTTTTAACTAAAAATGATAAATTCTCAAACAAAAATAGAATAATAAAGTTTTCAGTTCAAGAAACAAATTTTCAACGAAAAAAAAACAAATTATCAACTACTTGAGTTCAATGGAAAATGACAAATTCTTGACAAAATTGTTGCATCCTCAAAAAAAGGATGATTTTTTAACAAAAAAGAATAATGTTACATATAACCAAAAAGAAGAATTTTCTAAAAAAATTAATTGTCGACCAGAAAGTTGAATCATAAACTTGTGAGGGATACATTTTAAACCAAACTTGGAATAACTAACTTTTCAGTTAAAAAAATTAATTGAAAAAAAAAGAATTTCCAACAAAATAGTTACATTTTCAGATGAGCAGTTTAAGTATAAATCAAAATCATTGATTTAAAACAAAACAGTACATTTATGAAAAAATATTAGAATTTTCTACATACAATGAACGAAATTCCAACAAAATAGTCACATTTTCACATTAATAGTTCAATTATCAACAAAAAATATGAATTTTCAATAAACCATAAATTCTCAAGCTGTTAGTCCACTTTTCCACAAAATTTTCAAGTTTTGGAGCCAAAAAGACGAATTTTCCACACAAAAGTTCATTTACGACCAACCAGGTGAATTTTCAATTAAAACCTTGTATTTTCAACAAAAAAATGCATTATTTACAATGCAGTTCAACTTTAAACTGAGTGGTTGATTTTCCTGCAAAAAAATGTATTCTTAATGAAATATGCTGTTGAAATATGCTGGATAGGTAGTATTTCAACCAAAAGAGATTTTAATTTGAAACCAATAACAGTTGAATTCAACTAAAAAACGACGAATTTCGAACAGAACAGCTGAATTCTCAATCAAAACGGAATAATTTTCAACCAAGCAGTTAGATTTTCAGTCAAGAAAAGTGACTCTCCACAAGAAAAAAAGAACTTAAAATTTCAAATGAAACAGACTAATTAAAAAAAAAACAGTTTAAAAAAATTCACTTGCGCCATTAAAAAAATTTTTTATGTCCGATATTATATCCTCCATTTTGGATTTTTGAAGCCTGATACAAAATTCGGACTCAGCGACCTTGAAAAACTTACAAATACTCATTTGCATAAAAATTCAACGATTTTCAAATTTTGGTATCGGCCATTTTCAATATTGGAATTCTGATACCAAACTTGAATTCAGCGGCCTCAAAAACATAAAGATACTCATTTTTATAAAAATTGAACCATTTTCAAGCTTTTATATTCACGATTGAATCCTACTATTTGACAGTTTTCAAATTTCGGCCGGCGAAAGGCACCTACCGATTCACTGAGAGTAAATGCAGTGTTGCCAAATCACGGAGGTGGGAAGGTGTGCTTCTTACCTGTGATTGGATTTATATATGCTGGAGGTGAGAACTCACAGTTTGTATCTGCTAGTATGCGACACTAGCGCCGGTGATATATACCCGAAATAGGTAGGCGATACTGCTGATAAACAATGAACGTTGTCGCCTCCGAACGTTTTTTCGCCAAATGCTATAAAAGTCCATCTAACATGGATTTACATCGAAAAATAGGAAAAACGTTGTCACCTCCGTTTTCGGAGGCGACAACGTCTAGTATATATATATTTTTGAGGTGACAACGTATAGTCTATACATATATATATATAGATAAAAGTTTGTCATAAGGACAACCGCAGGATTTCGCCGGGAGCGGGTGCTAATCTGAAAAATTGCACCCGCTCCCAGCGAAATCGCGGTAAAATTTCAGCTGTAACCACGTCTCACGACCGTGAGATGGGTGGTTACAGTCTGCGCGAATTCAATACGATGATCCGGCGAAAGTCTCGTGCACCCTGAGGACACGGAGCGACCCAAGGACGACCGCCTTCTGCATTCTCCCTGCAAGTGCCTCAGCATTTTGTTGACACGCAGGAATGCTTTTGAGGCTATTAACAAGTGAAACCTTGGCACCTGCAAGAGCGCCAATGATCAGGACGATTAGCTTAACAGAATATTCCGGGTATAACCGTCGCAACTCCCTCATAAGGTCTTTATACCTTTCTTTCTTTTCTTTCTCCTTCGCTGTCACGTTTTTGTCCGCTGGTGCCGAAAATTCGATAACGAACATGGTTCGTTTCTCGAAGTCAAGAAGAACCATGTCAGGCCTCGAGTGCGCAACAGAAACAATTGTCGAGAATATGAAGTTCCAATATATGCGGCACTTCTCATTTTCGACAATTGACTCTATTTCTCTAGGGGCGTTCAGCGGAGAGGTATTTGGGCCAATGCCGTAAGAGTAACAGAGATGGTAATAAAGCACTCTCAGTGCCGCATTGTGCCTTTGGATGTAGGTTGTTCCCGCATGAGCTGGACAACTAGATAGTATGTGTCCTAGATGCTCGGGGTGTTCATGACACGCTCTGCAGCTATCATCGGGAATATCTTGGCTCAAATGTGGCGACGGTATGCTAGAGTGGAAACGACACCATCTTGACATACCAAAATGAAGCCCTCTGTGCCCGACTTCAATCCGGGTGATCTAAGGAAAGCAAACGTCAGCTCATACGACATCGACAGATCTTCCACATTTCTGTGGAAGATGCCGTGCATCTTCTTGTCGAGGAGCTCTTCGCGGAAGTTTTTCTCCTGTGCTTTCTTAATCCGGGCCTTCAGGAGTGAGTATTTAAGATGGATAAGATTTGATGCATTTCGCTCACCCCTGATATTGAAGTCAAGGCCGAGTGTTTCAGCAGCCTCTTCTGCTGCTTTGTAAAGAAACGCCCCTTTGCCTACTTCTTCGTGTTTTCTGACCATTTTAAGAAGAGGATCTTGTCCATTTGCGACAATATGTGCTGTACCCAGAATAATCCTGTTGTGAAGACATTCAAGATTCAGTATTCCACGACCACCTTGACGGCGTGAGATGTAAAGTCGTGGAACAGAAGACTTAATGTGCATGCTTTTGTTCATGTGCGTAACCTTTCGGGACCCGATGTCGAGGGATCTGAGCTCGTCCTTCGTCCATGGAACTACTCCAAATGAATAGAGTACTACTGGGACGGCAATCATGTTCGTTGCAGATACTTTGTTCCTCGCCGACAGTTCGGAAGACCATATCTGTCGGAGGAGACGTTTGTATCTGCATCGGAGAGTATCCTTTATAGATGTTACGTCCTGAATGCGGCTTTGTGGCACGCCCAGGTATGTATAGGTCTCTCCAGCGCAAAGGTGTCGTATAGCGCTTCTGTCAACGAGTTCAGGATCTTCGAGGATGCCGTTAAGTTTTCCTTTCTTCAAATTAACCTTGGCGCATTGCTCTAACCCGAACTCCATTCCAATCTCTTGAGTGTACTCTGTGACAATTTTTAGAGCTAGATGTAGTTTCTCTCGATTTCTAGCATAGAGCTTAAGATCATCCATGTAAAATACATGAGTTACCTTATGCTTTCGATTTCCAGGTTTGCCACAGAGGTACCCTTCGGAATGGCGAAGTGCGAGAGATAGTGGCAATAATGTGAGGCAAAAGAGGAGAGGGCTCATGGTGTCGCCCTGAAATACACCTCTCTGAAAGGTGATACTGTTAGTGATCACACGATATTTTCCAGATAAGATGGTAAATCTGGTTTTCCAAAGCGGCATTAATCTCTCTATGCATCTCACGATGTGTGGATGAACCTTCAAGCTTTTCAACAGACAGATGATAAGTCTATGGGAGGTTGAATCAAAAGCTTTCCGGTAATCTATCCAGGCCATCGATAGAGCTCGTTGATAGGATGCTGCATCTTTACAGACACATCTATCGATGAGCAGGTTCTCCCGACATCCTGCTACGCCTTTCTTCGAGCCACGTTGTTCATACATCTCTCGCCACACAGGTTCAATTGTCCGAAGAATCCTGTCATTTAGGATGGCTGTGAAGATCTTATACAGTGTGTTCAGACAAGTTATTGGCCTGTAATTCTTAGGGTCAGCTAAGTTGCCCGTCTTAGGCAGGAGCACTGTGCGCCCTTCCACCAACCACTCCGGAATAGGCTCTTCCGACTTTAGATATGAGGTGAAAATTCGGGCCAGATGCTGGTGGGTTGAAGGAAACTTCTTCCACCAGAAAGTCTTGATACCATCTGGTGCCGGAGCGGGAAAGTTCTTCATGCCTTTTAATACGTTTTTCACCTCCTCGGTAGTGATAGGTGGGCATTCTTCCTCAGGTGTTATGAGGGCATTGCACAGCTCCTTGAAGCTATTTATGTTCTTTGAGTCTTCTTGAAGTGGATGCTGGACCTCGTAGACTTCTCTCCAAAATTCTTCGACCTCCTCTGGTTTGGGCGGATGGTCGACAGTAATTGGAGGGTCTTGGAAGAGTTTAGATGGATCAGATGAAAATTGTTGATTTTCTCTGACCCACCTCTCTCTCCGCTCTAGACTTCTCCTAGCGTTAGATAGCATTCGTATTCTGTCAACAATATGCTGTCTGATGGTCATTAGCTTTGATTTGTTGATTGTGTGATGACGGATCCGCAGTTCGCGCGCGAACCGTCGAACCTTGGCAGTGAAATTCCTGCCAGATGTTATGTAGTCAATCACACACTGAATGCGGGACGCGTACTGTCTAGCCCAGCCTATCTTTGTGCTGAGTTGATGCATTCTTTTTTTGGTCTTATGATCAACCGTTGGTTTTGTTTTACGGCTTGCATCTGCCAAAGTTCTCGCTGCATTGTACACACCACAACTGATAGTCCAGAGGTCGGATTCTTCGGAAAAATCTCCACGAAGTTCATCATCCAATTCAGTCAGATCTTTGGGCTTGGGAGAAACCTGAATGTTGATGTTTCTCCGGGTCCTGAAGCATCGTTCTTCCTCTATTGGATGCCTGTTCGCGTTTGGTCTCAGTGTCGCTTCTCTTTCCCTGTTGCCGGCTTGTGCTGGATGCGGTTGAGTAGGCACTCCGCTTATATAACCCCTTTTCCTAAGGTTCTCGGCATGGTTTCGCAGACGTTGTTGCGAAAAGTCTGAGAGCTCTGGGTGTTTCTCGCACCACAGAGCATGCAGTCGTGCCATGTAACCTTCTCGTTCAGGGACCATACTGGCATCGTAGCACTCCAGCAGGCCGTCATTGAGTTGATCCGTCCACTTAAAAGTAACAAGATTCCGCCGGTCAATCGCATTGACTCCGTCTTGATTGGCTCCCCCAACTGTAGGGTAATCGGCATTGTTGTCCGACCCATTTTCGGGAGCCCTGCGCGTTCGATTGTTTTGAACCGCACTTACTACAACTATGTTTGGTGTTGTCATTGTTGTTCCCACGAGCAGCTAGGGAAAGGGTTCGTCCATCCTTATATATATATATATATATATATATACGCGGCTCAAAGAAAGGCGTAGCAGGATTTCGAGAGATCCTGCTCATCGATAGATGTGTTTGTAAAGACGCAGCATCCTATCAGCGATTCCTATCGATGGCCTGGATTGATTACCGGAAAGCTTTTGATTCAACCTCCCATAGACTTATCATCTGTCACTCATGTATTTTACATGGACGATCTCAATATCTATGCTGGGAATCAAGAGAAACTACATTTAGCTCTAAAAATTGTCAAAGGTACATAAGCGCTATACGACATCTTAGGGCTGGAAAAAACTATACATACCTGGGCGTGCCACAGAGCCGCATTCAGGACTTGACATCTACGAAGAATACTTTCCGAAGCAGATACAAACGTCGCATCCGGCAGATTTGGTCTTCCGAACTGTCAGCTAAGAACAAAGTATCTGCAACGAACATGGACGAAGGATGAGCTCAGACCCCTTGATATCGGGACGCGAGAAGTTTTGCTCATTAATAAAAGCATCCACCTTAAGACTTCTGTTCCGCGACTTTACATCTCACGCCGCCTCGGTGGTTGCGGAATACTGAATCTTGAATGTCTTCACAACAGGATTATTCTGCGAAGGGGCGTTTCTGTACAAAGCAGCGGAAGAGGCTGCTGAGACACTCGGCCTTGAATCAGATACCAGGGGTGAGCAAAATGCATAAAATCTTGTTCATCTTCAATACTCACTCCTGAAGGCCCGGATTAAGAAAGCACAGGATAAAAACTTCCTTGAAGAGCTCGTCGGCAAGATGGATGCACGGCATCTTCCACAGAAATGTGGAGGATCAGTCGATGTCGTATGAGCTAAGGTATGCTTTCCTTAAATCATCCGGATTGAAGTCGGGCACGGAGGGTTTCATTTCGGCATGTCAAGACGGTGTTATTTCCACTCTAAAATACCGTCGCCACATTTTGCAAAGCCAAGATATTCCCGATGATAGCTGCAGAGCGTGTCATGCACACCCCGCGCATCTAGGCCACATACTGTCTAGTTGTCCGAATCATGCGGGAACGGCTTACATACAAAGGGACAATGCGGCACTAAGAGTGCTTTATTACCATCTCTCTCACTCTTATGGAATTAGTCCAAATTCCGCTCCGCTAAACGCTCCTAGGCAAATAGAGTCAATTGTCGAAAATGAAAAGTGCCGTAAGTACTGGAACTTCATATTCTCGACAATTGTTTCTATGCGCACTAGAAGCCTGACATAGTTCTTCTTGACTTCGAGAAACGAACCATGTTCGTTATCGAATTTTCGGCATCAGCTGACAAAAACGTCACAGCCAAGGAGAAAGAAAAGAGAGAGAGGTACAAAGAAAGTTTCACTGGTTAATAGCCTGGAAAACATCCTTGTGTGTCAACAAAATGCTCAGACACTTGCGGGGAAATGCAGAAGGCGGTCGTCCTTGGGTCGCTCCGTGTCCTCAGGGTGCACGAGATGTATGCCGGATCATCGTATTGAATTCGTCGCAGACTGTAACCTCCTATCAGACGTTCGTGAGACGTGGTTACAGCTGAACTTCTACCGCGATTTCTCTGGGAGGGGGTGCAATTTTTTAGATAACCACCCGCTCCCGGCGAAATCCTGCGGTTGTCCCCATGAGAAACTTTCAACTATATATCATTGAAAGTTTACCAGAAGGACGACTGCGGGATTTCGACGATTATATATATGGAGGCTTCCCGGAGCCTCCATTCGGTTCGGTTTCGATTCCCTTGGAATAGAACCGAAGGGCTTATGACAAAGCCACCGAACGCGTCCTCGGGTCGCGGATAAAGGGTCCCTGTACCAAGGGTTTCTGCTGAATATGGTTAAAATAATTAATAAGCAGTCGCGGACAATTGTCCAGGGATGGTCCCGAAGGAATAACCCCTAAGCGAAGGTGTGAGAACCGTGCTGAAAGCTGCATGGCACCTGGGTGAGGTGTCTTTAACGGTGACTCTGAGATACCGGGCGACGTCTCAGAGTATCAGCCTCATCCTTGCACGCGGGGCTCGACAAGGATTGACAAACCCTTTCCCTAGCTGCTCGTGGGAACAACAATGAAACCAACAAACCACCAAAACGTTGTAGATGCGGTTCAAAACCATCGAACGCGCAGAGCCAGTATTATCCCTGTTCGCGGAGGCTTTATGGCGCGTACGCATACTCTGTGGTGCCAGAAGCACCCAGAGCTTCAATACGTTTCGCATCAGTCTTTGCGAAATCAAGCCGACTACCTCCGGAAAAATGGATATGTACGCGGAGCGCTTCCTCAACCGCTGCTTGAACAAGCTGCAGACGAAGATGAAATGACATTAAGACCAACCACAGAATGCAGGCACCTTCTGGAAGATGATCGCAATTTCAGTACAAGGAGGAACATCAACATGCAAGTTCCTCTTGAGCCCCAAGATCTGGCTGAAATGGATGCCTCCCTTCGTGGAGATATCTCGCAAGAGTCCGACCTCTGGACCATCAATTTCTCAGTTTATGGTGCTGCGAGAGGTTTGGCTGATTCAAATCGAAGGCTGAAACCGACGATGGATCAGAAGACCAGACGACGCTTGCATCAACTGAACAAGAAAATTGGATGGGCAAGACAGAATGCATCCCGTGTTCAATGTGTGATTGACTACATAACATCTGGTAGACCGTTCACGGAAAGGGTTCGAAAGTTCACCCAAGAACTAAGGACCTTGAATCACAAACTGAACAAGACAAAGCTGCTGCCAATCAACAGTTTCTTGCTGACCCATCACGCCTCTTCCGTGAACCCCCTGTTTTTGTAAAAAATCCACCCAAGCCCAAGGAGGTAGAGACTTTTTGGAGAGAGGTGTACAAGATCTCGAAAACACTATAGTTGAAAGAAGATACTGACAATATCATCCGCTTCAAGGAGTTTTGCGACAGCCTCATAAAATCTGAGGAGGAGTGCCCATCAGTCACTGCCGAAGAGGTGAAAAAAGCACTTAGAGGCACGAAGAACTTTTCCGGTGCTGGACCAGATTGTATCAAGAACTTTCGGTGGAAGAAGTTTACTTCTATACACCAACATTTGGCCCGCATATTCACCTCATATTTAAAATCGAAGACGCCCATTCCGCAGTGGCTGGTGTTAGGACGCACTATACTCCTACCGAAAAAAGGCAACTTGTCCAGACCAAAGAATTACAGGCCAATAACTTGTTTAAACACACTGTATAAGATCTTTACAGCTGTCCTTAACAACAGGATTGTTCGAAGAATTGAGCCTGTATGGCGAGAGATGTACAAACAACGTGGCTCAAAAAAAGGTGTAGCAGGCTGTCGAGAGAACCTGCTAATTGACAGATGTGTCTGTAAAGATGCTACAGCCCATCAGCGCGTCCTAGCTTGAAGATGCATCCGCTGACAATGTGATGCATAGAGAGATTGATGCCTCTTTGAAAAACTAGATTTACTATCTCATCTAGAAATTATCGTCTGATAACGAACAACGTCACCTTCCAGAGTGGCGTCCTTCAAGGTGATACCATGAGCCCTTTGCTTTTTTGCATCACACTTCTGCCTCTATCTCTCGCACTACGAAATTCTCCTGGATACCTCATCAGCGCGAGCATAAGGTCACTCATGTATTTTATATGGATGGCCTGAAGATCTATGCCTCTGGTAAAAGCAAACTTTAATCTGCTATAAATATCGTCAAGAACTACACAGAAGAGATTGGAACGGACTTTGCTTTGGACAGTTTGCCAAAATTCATCTGAAAAAAGGAAAGATTACTGGCGTTCCCAATGACCCTGAGCTTGTGAACATTTACAGAAATGTAGAAAAACAGACCTTGTCGAAGGAGCAAACACGTTGAGTACCTAGAACACGCACTATCTGGGTGTCCGACTCACGCAGGAACAACGTACATCTATAGACATAATGCGGCCACGTTTCATGTAAATTAAACGATTTTTTCAAATACTTGACAGCCATATTGGAATTGCCATTCCGTTTTTTGAAATTCTGACGGCAGATTCGGAATCAGCACCCGCAGAAACCATATATAAGTATCCTCAGATTTTATTGTTATAGATTTTGATGTGTTTTTCGACTTCTAGCCACAAAATCCGCGAAAAGTGGACAACAATTTTTTGTTTTGTTTTTTCCTTGCTATGTGATTATTAATTCATCTAAATGGTGGAAGTATAGCAATCTTTGAAATAGAAATCAAGAAGAAAAAAATTCGTTCACAATTACATGATCGTGCCTGTCATTCGCCTACAAATGTAATATAATTGCAGTTACCAGGGTCTACCACGGGGAGGTTACAGGCCTTTAGAAACCCCAATTTTTATTATATGTTCTGTACAATTTTGATATAATTTTTTCCACATTTTTTCATTTTTTTCATTTCTCCATTTTTTGTAGATTGAACAAATAATTTTTGTTTTTACTTCTTGTCCATCAATATTCAATTTATTCAAGATATACAATTGCTTGATCATTTGGATTTTTTTCCAAAATTTCACGTTTTGTGAATGTTTTCATATTGAATAAATCAGTAAATATTCATTAATCAATAAATGGAAATGAGGCCGAAAAGCGGACGGCAAGAAACTATTAGCTTCGTGCAGATTTCAGTTTCTGAAAAAATTACACTTAGGGTATTACGATAATCTAGTATCTTTTGAGGAGAAAAACAAGATGAATCTATCCATTCGGATCTCGTTCAATATATATTTCAGAAAAGACACTGGAAAAATCCAGCGGTAGTCAAAGAGACAAAATTCCAAATATATATTCTACACTAGAGTCCTGCGAGAGAGATGCGCTTGCAAGGTCAGCGGAGCTGCGATGTTTTCGATTCGGCACTATAAGAAGCCACAAGCAAGAAGGATAAGAAGGACGGTCTTGAGAGTCCCGGAACAGCGTGAAGGCCATCGAGTGTACCCCCGAAACGGCTTGTATAGCGGGACTCTAGTGTATGTGAGAATTTGCAGCGCCGTGCGCTGTTACGCCTGAGCGACTCCATGCGTGAGCTCGCAGTTATTCATTGTTTCTTCAGCAGGACATGAATTCGAGCAAAAGTGAGCACCCTTGTGTCAAAGTAGACATCCCAAGGAACCCGCTGGTACCCTACATTTTTGGATGTGAAGGGGAATGCCGGGGAATGAAGTTTCGGCAGCAGGCAGCAGGTTCAAAAAAAAAATGCGAGATTTTCTCAAATTTTCCACCTCAACTTCAACTTTCAGCACGACCTAGGGAAATTTTCTCAAAAACCAGAAAATTATACGACATCGAGCCTGAAATCTTATATTTAATTTAAGCAAAAAAAAACTTAAAAAATCTTCATGAGTGCCCGAGATATGATTACAAATGTTCAATTGTATCTGAGCTCAATTTTAATCGACGATCACGGTTCTCGGCCGGTCTGCTGCTCGTCTCCTTCGTTGAGGCAGGACCGAATAGGCCACGCACAGAGGTGGTGCCTGAGTGGAGCCCTCTCATACTTTTAGTTTTCTTCATTAGTACTTTTTATTTCAAATTATAGCCAGCTTCTCGGATTCATTCTCGTATCATTCTTTTTTCAAAATCCTCGTGATTGACGTAGGTCGCGATACGAATATCGAAAGTGGCTATCAATTATTCCGGTATCACAATTCTTTGAATATATCCCTGAAATAAGAAATTTAAACAATTAGATATTTAAATACATTCAAATTTAACATCTCCAAATTTAAAAAATTATTTTCCGCAAAAAATCTATCTTTCGACAAACCAAAAAAATAACTTTCAAGAAAATAGTTACATTTTCAAAGAAACTGATGAATTTTGAAGTAAAATTGTAAATCTTTGACTAAAATAGTGGAATTTGATATCAGAAAGATGAATTTTCAACTAAGAAGATTAATTTCTAGCAATAAAATGAATTTTTATTTAAAATGATGAATCTTAACCAAAAATATTATTTTTCAACCGAAGAATATAACTTTCAAGCAAGTAATTTTATTTTGAACCTGAAGAATGAATTTTTAACAAACATGATAAATATTTAACTGCAATACTTGCATTTTTAACCGGAAAGAAGAATTCTTAAACGAGAAGATTAGCTTGCAAAGATAAAGATAATTTTACAACAAAAATCGATTTTTTAAAAAAGTATATGGATTTTCTACTATCTAGTTGAATTTTCAATTAGAAAAGACAACTTTATATACAAATTGTTAAACTTTGAACTAGAAAATATCAATTGTCAACAAAAAATGGACAGTTAAATTTTCAGTAGTAGAAATTAAGTTTCTACCAAACTGATGAATTTTCAACTAAAATGATGAATCTTCGACTTAGGCCAGGCTGTACGTAGTTTTGTTTTACAATAATTCGGACTCAAGAAATTATGGTTTTAAAATGTTTATTGGGTCAATATAAGGAACCGTTTTCGTTATCCCCCTCTCCTGACCTCTGCGTATCTTTTGGCAGTGGCGTAAACTTTCAAAAAACGGTTTTTTATTTATAACTCGTTTGTTTTTGGTTTTTTGCAAACCCGACGTCTACAAACATTGAAGTACATACAATTCTCCACAAGAAAGGTTTTATTGATTTTTTTCATACGACCCATATTTTTCGAATAATAGCCGGGCAAAGTCTAAAAATTTGTAAAAAATGTTGAAAACTTGCACTTATATTAGTGCTGAAATGAAGTTGGATAAATGTATGCACTAATTCTCGGTCAGATCAATGTTAATAAATAAATAATGCATCAACAACTTATTTTTTATTTTTATAAATAATTTTATGAATGGAATAAATGTTTTCATTATATACGGTTTTCACAATTGCAAGCCTATGTATGTAAGTATTTGAGACCACTTAGTTGCAAAATTTAGAGAATAGCTTGGTCGTTGGAACGTAAAAAATCCAGAATGTCACAGGCGTACCAAAAAATTGAATTAAGATCATTGTAATTCAAAACAAAAACGATGAATACTATTGGCGAAGAACAGGGTTCACCACTTTCAGCAAGCGTTGACTGAAATGACAAGCGCGTGGCTGTAACAAGAAAATTGTATGTTGAATTATTATGTATTTTATATATAAAGTGAGGTCAAATTCATACCATTCATAACATAGAGTGCGAAAGAGATGCTCTTATGTTATTATGACGTCTCACTCGCACTTATGCTTCCGAATGATCGGTAGGAATATGACCTTACGGTATATATAAGTAATAAATATTTCTAAATTCGTGAGGCTTACCAACAAAAATTTTCAGCCAACTAAGGGGCTGTCCATCAAATACGTAACGCTTCAACAGACAGATAGGGTGCAAAGAGTTTGTTACGATAGTGTTACGAAGAGACTGAGAGGAATTTTTTTATTTGTGACGTAGCGTTGCAAAGACGACGTCAACTTTTTTTGATATTTCATCGAAGCCATAAATTTCAGTAAGCGTCTATGAGTCGCTCGGCTAGGAGTCTTAATTGCTACAGGTACCCGGGTAGAGTTTCATCGACTATCTTACTGTTGATATTATAGTTTCACTGGCGGAGGCCACTCGCTCTCAAAATGCATATAAACTTTCGGAAGATAAACATTTGTAAACAATGGCAGAAAGACTGGCTGTCTGCTTTTACTCTCCACTTTTTAGTCTTGATCGACGCTCGATCGAAAGAGGTTCGCAAAGGAGTGCACTCTATTAAAAGTTGAGTTTTATAAAAATGAAATCAGAAATAACGGATGTGTTTAATGCGGCACTAAAACTTTACAAAGAGTACTACGTCGATACTCCTCGGCCAATAGGTGTGGTAGAATCTATGTTTCGAGATGAGTGGGGAAAAAAAGTGAAAATAATAAAGGACAAAGAAGAAAGAGTCAAAGCTGCTAAGGATTTTGTAAACGAAATTAAGAAAAATTTGAAGCAAAAGAAAGCCAGAAATATGCTTATACTATTAAAGGTAATTGAATTTGATTTTCATGTTAAAAAAATGAATTTTTATCTTTGAAATGATTTAGTAAACAGTATTTCCGATCTTCATCGTAAACAAAAATATTATTTAAACCATTCTAATTAATTTTTCTCCTTCTCTTTTCATGCTTTATTCTCCTTTAAATGTCTTGCATGATTCTTTTTTTTATTTAGAAACCATCATCGACAGTAACTGTAAAATCAACAATTGAACAAAATAATGGAAATCAGATTGAAAGTAACAATTCACCAAACGATGCTCTCCTCGATCATCCAGGTAAAAATAGAATAAATTGTATTTGATACACTATCGTACGTTTTTAAATCGACAATCAATGTAGAAATCAACAGTACATGAATAAGATTAACTTGAATATTGATTTCATAATATGTACCTACATAATATCTTGTACAGTGTAATTATTAAACTTTAATTTTAGGTCCTGAGATTACATCTTGTCAAGACGAAGTTACTACGACAAAAAGTATTTTAGAGCGAAAATACAAGTCACCTGCACAAGATGCATTATATAAAGAACTTTTACAGATCAGAACTGAATTACAAAAAGCTATTATCACAAAAAACAGTGGATTAGATAACGGTGAATCAATAAGAACTATCAACAAATTGAATAACAAACTCAAAGAAGCTGAGCAAAAGCTTAAGACTTTACAAAAGAATGCTGCTCGTCAAAAAACCTTTAGAAATAAAAGAAAGAATATTATAAAAAAATATATTGATAAAAGTCCAGAATTAAAATCTAAAGAGTTTAAAGTATCTGACAGTGTTCACAGTTCGTGGGAGCTAGCGGCCCCCACCACGGCTCCCGTGTGGGAGCGACACACGTAAACGCCGCGTGTTGGTGTGTCCCCACTCCCTCACTTGATTCCACGCTCCGCGGCAACGAAAATTTGTCGGCTGGGATAATTTCACTGTTTCCTTCGTGCTCTTTCGTTTGATTTCGGTGGCGGCCACGAAGATGGGTTCGGCGTTGAAGCCGAGGATTGCCGAGAATGCACGATTCTGAACTTGTAATTTCTCATTCTCGGCGACTGGGCTATTTTCAAGATTTTTCA
>CAKNXH010063739.1:135619-168800 GCA_932178445.1 Andricus quercusramuli | reverse complement strand
TAGATCTCCTACTTCTCATGTTGACATTATCGGCTATCTGCAAAGGTGGTCTTGCTGGAACGGGTGGAATGTTCGCTGGAGGATGTTGCTCCTCTTCCTGTTGATAAACAGCTTCATATCCGGTTTTTCGCAAGAAGGATACCTGATCTTTTAAATACTGAGGCGTTTTATGAGCATATTCCGGGTGCATATTGCCCCAACGGTCATGCAACCTCTTCATGAATCCTCTCCGCGCCGGTGAGCTTCTTTGCCAACTGGTAAGAAGGTCCCTCCTGAGTTGGTCCGACCATTTAAATCAATGTTCTCGCGTTTGTCCGGGGTCATTGCCTGGTCGTCGCCTCGGTTCGTTCCTATTGCCACTCCCAACTGAACCATGGCCTCCATCCGAGAGAGGCCTATTGTGGGTGGCACTGCGCGATACTTGTGTCGTAACCGCATAATTCGTTGCATTGGGGAGTTAGCCCAAAGCAACGCGGCTGACTGCAAGAGCAGGAGCTCTCGGGCGATGGGGTCGCCACATCCCTACGCCTTATTATTATTATTATTATTATCACTGAAACGAACGAAAAAACATTGTAAACAAAAAAAGTGAGTGAAGCGTGTTGTGTGTGTGTGTATTATACGAATGACATGTAAGCAGATGAATGAGTGTTTAATCAATTTTTAGATGGAAAGATAGCTACACTGTAAATGAGAAGTCTCTAAAAATAAAGAGCAGAGGAGAAAAAATAAGTTGAACATAAATTGGTGTTTTTCTGCACGGCGACTGGCAGGTAAATGACATGAGATTCTACTTTCACTATCTTATATCCAGATGGCACTACGGGAAAAAACTCATGAATAGTGTGTACTTTCTGGCCATTGATGTATGCACCTGTAGTTATGCTACACTCAACCCAGAAAGAATCCACTTTTCTGATTGATACCGGTTGATCAGATTCATACTCTTGTTTAGCTTTTAGTCTGCGTGGAGAGAAACCTAGCAATTGACCAATAGGCTCAAAATTTACATCGTGACTGCAATAAATTTCGCTTATTAAAGTATTATTGGTTGGCTTAAAATGAATTTCAATACCCTTTTTGACTCAAACTTTCTGTAGATAGCGCTTTGTGTCACCTATTTCATAACTTCCTGTAGGTATTTAAATTATTTCATTACCCACGTAAAATTTATTTTTACCAATGTCTACATTGGGTATCGAATTAAAAGTTAGAAATTCATCGAGTCCAAGTGCGTAATTTTTATGAGGAGACAACTCAATCGGAGGAAAATAGAAAGTTTCCAGGATTGGGGAAGTTCCCGATAATGTCCGTCTCAGTGAATCATCCATGATGACTGCTTGCGTTCAAGTGACTTGATATTTCAAATTTTAGCACTTAAATAGACTGAATGTACTTTTAGATTTTATTTGATTGAATAGAAATTGCAAACATAAATATCCACACACGAATGTATCGTACTTTTGATATCTCTCGTGATTATACTTTATGCTACCAACACCGAAATACTTGAAGAGATCCGAAGGCGGCCGAAGATTACCGAAGCTATCGAAATACATTATTTTACTCCCAATCTTTTTATAAGCACACCAATGTGACCCTGGTCCTTTTTTATCATGAAGATTGAGAAAAGCACATTCATATTTACGCGGTCCATCCTTTGGTAATCCATTTCGCATAAAAACACCTCGAAAATGCGGAATATTAAAAGATTTTGCGAATTTGAGTAAATCTGCATCAGTTAAGGCCCGATGAGGTAGCTTCACTTTGAGTTTTTTGACTTGCGTTTAAGTCCTGCTCCTTGTTTATGCGGCTTTAGATGAAGCCCTAATCCTTCCCTATATGGCTTCAAGTAAAGGCCTTTTCCTAAAGAAATGGCTTCCATCGCTTAATTATGACGTTTACTATCTGAAAGTTGCTGTTTTGGTGAATTTTCATCATTTACAGCTTTAGCTATTCCTGCAGCTAGCACCCCGGCAGCACTGAGACCAGCAAAAACGGGTATGAGAAACGGTGAAAATCCTCCTGCTTTTTCCCGTACAGGTAGAATACGAGGTTTATTCCCATTTCTTTTTCCGCCAGCCTTCATTACAGCTGCGCCTGCACCTCTGAGTGCAGATTTAATAGCAGTTTGCGCATTATTGGTTGAAATCATAGATTTTTCAGCTTATTTATTTTCTTTTTCTTTATATTGCCAGAGGAGGCAGGGTAATGCGGAGTGAGAACACAACTTGTATGAGTAAACTAGCATATAAATCTGTATTTTCAAATTTCTTTATCTACCTTACATAAACTAAGACCATAGTCTTTCTTATACCGAGATGGTAACGATGGAGCTCGACAATTTTAATCTATTTCTTAAATTTCTACAAATGGAAAATCCGTTCTCTTAACCCGAGATTACAGTTATTGAAATTTGTTTTCTATCTACAATCTTAATCTATTTATTAAATTTTTATAAATAAAAAAAATCCGTTCTCTTAACCTTAGATTATAATTATTGAAATTTTACGATGATCAATTTTTATAAGATGTTATGCATATTCGGAGAGGAGATTATCGATCTCCCTCAACGTATCATTGATCATTAAAGTAATAGGCGGTGTGGCATTTTTCGTTGTTCGTTCCGCGTTCATATAGGACGTTACATCGTTGTTATTTCCATCCACCGCTAAGTCATTATTGGAGGCCTTAATTTCCCCCTCTAAACTTTGCCTCACTAAATCTTTGCGTTCTTCTTTTGGAATAAAGGTATAGGTAGCGATAATAGCCTCCCAGTCCGTGAATCGCGGCAAACGCGACGCTCTTAAGTCCCGTGCTTCCGATCGCGGTGATCGCGGTACCGTATAAGCTGGAGCCGTACCGTTTCGGCGGGTATCGCTTGTTGTCGTACTGGCCCACTGTTGAGCATTGGCCGCTCCGGCTCACGTGGCTTTTCGCCTCGACTGAATGGGGATCGCTGACCGCGTTCAGCGGTGACTAACCGTCTTTCCACGCGCTCTTTCGTGTTAACTACTGTGTCTACAGTGAAGTGCGTGTCACAAACCGTACGAGAGAGTAAACAAAGGATTCAAATACATCTTAACTGTAATTAACATATTTTCAAAATTTGCTTGAGTTGTTCCCGTTAAATCCAAGAAGGGTGAAGTTGTTGCTGCAGCCATGAAATCTCTACTTGATAAAGGACGCGTACCAAAAAATGTACATGTTGATAGAGGTGAAGAATTTTACAACTCGCATTTTGAAAATCTTATGAAGCGATATAAGATAAATTTGTACTCGAAATTTAGTAATTTGAAAGCATCAATTTGCGAGCGATTTAATCATTCCTTGAAAAATAGAATGTGGATGCAGTTTAGCTTGCAGGGTAATTATATGTGGATAGATATTTTGCAAGATTTAATTTTTTCTAATACTAAACATCAGACTATTAGAATGAAACCAAAAGATGTTACTAAACAAAATGAGAAAAAATTGTTGTTCAAAGTATAAAAAATTTAAATGTGAAACAAGCAGTTGAGAAAGCTAAATTTAAAGTTGGAGATAAAGTACGTGTGGAGTATTGAAAAAAATAGATATAATTTTTGTGTCCATGAAAGGATTGTGTAAATAAATAGATTGATTTATCGGGAATACATGAACATATATTTTACACACACAACAAGAGTAGTACAATATCTGTATTAGAATAATGTTAGGAAACGGTGGTTAAAGTGTAATTGCAAGACCGACTCAGACGACGAGTTCTGAGATCGGTGGAGGCGAAAGAAATAATGATCGAAAATTTTGGAAATGAGACGCAGACAGGGTAGGAGCCGATCATGCAAAGCGTTGTACATTTTTTGGTAGGGGTAGCTAAGCTGCTCCTATTGGACAGTGTACTTCGAAGAGGGAAAACATCGGCACCACCCACTAAGGCCAAATTTTGCAAGGGGTCAGTCATACCTGACAAGAGCGCACGTGATGGAAATAACCATAAATTGTTCAAACTGGTTTATGAAGTGGACCCTTGAAAATTTCCTAAAATAGCCCCAATCTAAAGATTAGGATGAAACGTGCGGAACGGAGTAGTTGAGGACTTAAAGCAGGTAAAGTTTACAATTCTGTTTTGAAGAAAATATGAAAATCTAAAGATTATTGTGTACGAAGGTTAAGAGCTTAAAGTAACTGCAGAATTTGAAATATGAAAAGATTTTACAAGTTTGTTTTGAAAGCAATAAACTAGAAATGAGGAACTAAAACGTGCTAAGACAAATTACAAAGAGGGCAGATGTTTCGCTACGTGAGAAATTCGGTGCCAAAACTATTTAAAAGAAAGCACTATAAAAAAAGAGAGATAAAATTAAAATTTATGAACACGGGACTCAACATCCTGGCCCCGTTGAACAAAAAGCGTTCAGAAAATCGATTTAAAAAATAAAAGATACGTCGATACATAAAAGATTTACATATTGCTTGTAAATATAGTTGGATATAAAATTGAAAAAAAACGTAGATGTCGAGTAATTTGCCCTAAATATGCGAATACCATTAATTCAAATGAAAAAAATTAATATTCAGGGACATAATGAACTGTACACTATATGGAATAGACATGCGAGAAACATACACATAAAGAGGATCATGATGTCTCAGATAGAAAAATTACGCTAATTGTACACGTGATTAATCATCCTTGTATGTAAGGATCGGAAGTGCATACAATCGTGTAACGCTGCGCTCATACATCCCTGTGTTTTTTCGCACTGTTACAATTCAAACAATCTTATCTTGCCCTGGGTGCACTTCTACAATGCGAGCTAGCTTCCAATCCATGGATCATTTGACCGATCATTTGATCATTTGATCGTAAAGTTCTTTCAGCTCATTTCGAGCCCCGATAAAGTTTTTACCGTTGTCAGAATAAATATTCTGTGATTTTCCGCGTCGCGAGAAAAATCTTTTTAAGCACCCGATAAATGATTCTGTAGTTAGATCACTGACTAATTCTAAATGGACGGCTTTAGTTGTGAAGCAAATGAAGACGGCGACGTAAGCCTTCACCTTTTTTCGGTTACGGTGACGTTTTTCTTTGATGAAAAATGATCCACAATAATCGACACCTACATTCAAAAATGGTCGATTGGATTTCAATCTATTTTCGGGAAGATTTCCCATCAGGTATTCGACGCCCCGAGGTTTGACTCGAAAACATGTTACGCACTGGCGAACGATGTGTCGTGTAAGATTTCGACCATCAATGGGCCAGTATTTTTCGCGGACTCCATACAAGGCAGCTTGAGTACCCGCATGCATTTTTCGGACGTGTTCTTCGCGAATTATCAGTCTTGTAATGTGGTGAATTTTTTGAAGGACTATCGGGTGTTTCTGATTGGCGGGCATTTGAGCGTATTCGAGTCTTCCGCCGACCTTGAAAATTTCTTTGCCAAGAAATGGGTTTAAAGGCAGTAAACGACTTTTTTTATCTACCTTTTTCTCGTGTAAAAGATCATGAATTTCCTTAGAAAATTCAGACGATTGTGTTAGTTGAATGATTTTGAGCGCGGAAGTTTCAAGTTCGATTTGAGACAAAGGACCTGTAATTTTGTTTTTACTTCGTGAATTGTGAATAAATCGAAGACAATATGCAAGTACGCCCTTGAAATTTTTGAGTGATGAGTATTTTTCTAAAATGCTTGAATCTTGAATTGTTAGTTTAAACGAGACGACCTCTGGAATTTTTTTAAGCTCAGGAACTTAACCTGTGTGAAGCTTAAATTGAGGCCATTCATCCTCATTTTGAGAGAGCCAACTTGGCCCACTCGGCCAAATGTCAGCATTGAGAAATTCATGAGCTGTCTGCCCGCGAGAAACTAAATCTGCTGGGTTGTCATGTGTCGGGACATCTTTTCAATCACCTGGGTTTGAGTGAGTTTGAATCTCCGCTACTCGGTTGGCTACAAAAGTTTTTAATGTGTGAGATGGAGTGTTAATCCAGTGTAGTGTGATTGTCGAATCGGACCAGAAATATGTGTGATGAATTTGCATTTTCAATGATTGAGAGGTGTTTTGATGTAAATTGACTAACAGAGTAGCTGCGCACAATTCAAGTTTTGGAAGGGTAATTTGCTTTAAAGGTGCAACTCGTGATTTGGAACAAATAAGGGAAATGTGGTGCATGCCTTGGTTGTCAGTCGAACGAAGCACGTTTGAAATGTGCATGATTTAAGACTGGTAATTGATTTTTATATTCAATCCAGGACTGCTGTAAATGTGGGGGCACTGCTTCGTCCCAATCAAGATGTGATTTCCAGAGATTCTGAACAATTAATTTTGCTGTGACTATAACTGGACCTAAGAGTCCAAGGGCATCAAAGAGTTTCGCGATTTCAGAAAAAATGGAACGCTTTGCTATTGTGTTATTGGAATTGGTAAGATTAACCGCGTAGGTGATCAGATCTGAACTTGGATTCCAATACAGCCCGAGAGTCTTAACAGCTTTTGTGGGATCTAAGGACATGTGGATATCGCGAGACTCGTTTTTAAAATTGATAGTGAGTCTGGGATCATTCGATCCCCATTTTCGGAGGTTGAAACCTCCTTTGTGAAGCAGCTCGATTAAATTGTCACGAAGAGAAAGAGCTTCTTCGAATGTGTTTGCACCTGTCAGCAGGTCATACACATAAAAATCGCGTTTCAGAATCGCTGCTGCAGCTGGATAGTTTTCGCGCTCATCGTCGGCTAGTTGCTGAAGCGTGCGAACTGCAACAAAAGGCGCGGATGCGGTGCCAAAGATCACTGTGTTTAGTGTGTAAACCTTAAGTGGCTCATTGGGGTTCTCAAGCCAGAAAATGTTTTGGAAAAGTTTGTGATCATCATGCAATTGAATCTGTCGGTACATTTGTTCGACATCAGCTGTAAGTGCAAAACTAAATGTCCTAAGTCACGTACATGTTGAAAAAAGATCGACCTGTATTGTAGGACCGACCATCAGAGTATCATTAAGTGAAACTCCTGTTGAGGACTTGCACGATGCATCAAAAACAACACGCGTTTTTGTTGTGAGACTATTAGTTTTAATGACCGCATGATGTGGTAAATAAAATCCGCGATGCATGTCTGTGTCATTTGATACAGGGTTCATATGTCCCTCTGCTAAATAGCTCTAAATACATTTCACATATTCCTCTTTGAATGCTGTATCTTTTTGAAACTTATTTTCGAAAGACTGAAATCTAACGAGAGCTGCACGACGAGACTCTCCTAAATCGAAGATTTTTTCATTAAACGGCAATTGAACAATATAACGACCTGCTTCGTCAAGACGTGTACTTCTTATGTAATGCATTTCGCAATGCTCTTCTTCTTGCGAGCACGACGAACTTGCAGAAGGTGAATTTAATTCCCACAACAGAGGCAAGTCAGAGAAGTTTGTGTAATTGCAATAAATTTTGCTTTCTTTTACGCGTTTGTGGTTGAAAGTTCCTGCTACTATCCAGCCAAACTCGGTTTCTTGAAAAATGGCTGGGTGATCTACGATTGAAATTTTGCCAATTCGGAGAAAATAATAAAAGTATTGAGCACCGAGAATCATGTCGACTTCGGCTGGAACGTGAAAATCTGGATCGGCAAGAAATAGATCTCGTGGGGTTGAAAAAGAGTTTCGGCCAATGGGAATTGAAGGCATTGTATTGCTGATCGTTTGAATAATGAAGAGTGACAGATCGCATAGAAAATTTGTGTAACGAGACTTGATTGTCACATTAACTTGTCTTTTGCTTCACTGTGGTGGAGAGATTATCAATCGCTCCAAGAGGAATCTCGACAGGTGTTCTTTTTAGCCCTAATTTGTTTGCTAATCGTTCACTGATAATGTGAGGTTGAGAACCCCCATCTAACATGATGCGACAAGGGTATGAGTTCCCTTGACTATCGAGCACATCGACAACGGCCGTGGCTAAAACTACTAGGGAAGGAATCAAGAGCTGATAATTAGAAGCAGGTGTAGAATTCGTTTGTTTTGATTGATCAAGTGGATGTGGTTGCAAAACACTTGAACTTGAATGGGATTTAGATCTGGGATTGTCACAGTGTAAGAGAGAATGGTGCCTCTTTCCACATTTTCGGCAACCGCTTGATACGCAATTTTTTAAATGGTGATTTCCGCGAAGGCAGTCAGGGCATAGATTAATTCTTTTTGCTGCTTCGTATCGCTCTTTTGGTGACAGGTTTAAAAATTGACTACAAGCGTAAACTCTATGTTCTCCTTTACAAATGTAACATGATATTTTCAAAGAATTGTTATTTTACAGATAGCTATTTGAACTCAAGGGCGATGCTGTGGTAGCACCTGTAAAAGGGTATTGTGAACGCGAACCCTGACGTGAATGAGTATTTATTTTTGGATTTGAAGCCTTTTGATTTACTCTTTGACTGATAGCGGCCCTTGTCTCCTCTATTTCGGAGCGGCGCTCTAAAAAGTCCAACATGTTTTGCAATTTGAGTAAATCTTCGTTGCTGGTAGATTCTTCCCACTTTTCAATTATATAATTGTTCAGTTTGCCCTTGATCAGGTGGATGATTATGGAATCCCACTTATCTACTTCGACTGATAATGCGCGAAGTGCTTGAATGTGCTTTTGAGTTTTATCGTATAACGCGCAAATTAGAAAGTCCTTAGACATGCACGGCATTTCGAAAAGCGACTTTACATGGCTGTCCATGATAAATTTTTTATTATGATAACGGTTTTTTAGGAGATCCCAAGCTACCTTGGAATTTTCGGTTGAAGTTTCAAGCGAAGAAATGATGTTGGCTGCGTCACCCGTAACACAAACCTTTAAATAGTGAAATTTTTGAATGGTTGGTAAATCAGGATCATCGTGGATCATTGAATTGAATGTGGCAAAAAAAACCTAGCCAAGTGTCAAAACTGCCTGAAAAAGTAGGAATTTTTAGATCTGGATACTTAACCCTTGGAAAACGACGATTCGAGTTTAAAATGTTAGCTTGAGCTTGGTCGTTATTTTCAGTAACCTCTAGAGAAATATTTCGTTCTTTCTGACCGATAGTTAATTCCGAATTATTCCATAAACTGGTACCCTCAGTCGTGTCGACATTTGATGGAGGGCTCGATTGTATACTTGCAACTGAGCGAGGTACATAAGGTAGATAACAACCCCTTTTTAGTGAAGCTTTGATCCTACCACTAATCAAATAGTACCTATTCTCGAAGCTGACGCGCTCGTCTTCGTTTTTCTTTTCTTCGGTTTCATCGTTTTCAAACAAAGAGTCTAATTCCTTTTAATTTTTTTAAAACTGCTCTGAAATTGGTAAAAAACTTTTATTCAATCTTCTTTCTAAACCAAGGCATTCAATGTCAGTTTCAAGGGTAATAGAATTTAGTAAAGTCTCGAAGTTAGTTAATTGGCGCTTCAACTTCCCGCGTTTTTTTGAATTTTGAAATTTGTTCAGTAGACATTCTTAATGATTTATCCCCACTTACTTGTACTTCTCGGTTAGGGTTCCGAAGAAGTGTAATTCCCAGTAGCGCTGCTATTAACTGGAAGCTGATGTACGTTAGTTGGGCTTCAGTGCCCTGGACCATGACGGGAGTTGAAAAAGGGATGTTGAAAATTCGAATCCACCTGGATTACGAACAAAATGTGAAGAACTGGACTCGGATGCTGCCTGTTGCCCAGGAATGGGTGCGAACTCAGGGCTTCCTGGATCTCTGGAGATGTGATGACTTGTAGTCCACGGTGATGCGCTGGACTCGAAGACTGGATTGGAAAATATCTATAATCCTCCTGGATTTGAGATATCAAAGATAATGCTGCTTTCTCGTGTGCCGCGAGATTTCTTGTACCATGGAATATTGGTTGAAAAACATTGAGGATCCTGTTGGATCCACGAAACTGAAAATGGCTCGAAATAGGAATTTGAGCTTTTTTTGAAATTGAAGATCAATGCTGTGACATGAAATTCACCGCTCCTTTCACTAGTTGTTTTGTGCACTTCGTCCCGATTTGAGAGTCACTTTTTGTTATCTGAACTTCACAAGATCACAATGTTATTAGTTATTAAGAGTCACTATGTCACTCTTTTACGGTTGCATAAAGGCACAATTGTTGTATGATCACTGATGCGATCTGAGAACACTTTTCACTTATAAACTGCTGGCACAATGTTTTTAGCCGACACGACGCGATTATTTGCCGACCGGTATAACACATCTGATGTTCGAAGGGCCATAAAATGTGGAGTATTGAAAAAAATAGATATAATTTTTGTGTCCATGAAAGGATTGTGTGAATAAATAGATTGATTTATCAGGAATACAGAAACATATATTTTACACACACAACAAGAGTAGTACAATATCTGTATTGGAATAATGTTAGGAAACGGTGGTTAAAGTGTAACTGCAAGACCGACTCAGACGACGAGTTCTGAGATCGGTGGAGGCGAAAGTTATAATGATCAAAAATTTTTGAAATGAGACATAGACAGGGTAGGAGCCGATCATGCAGAGCGTTGTACATTTTTTGGTAGGGGTAGCTAAGCTGCTCCTATTGGACAGTGAACTTCGAAGAGGGAAAATATCGGCACCACCCACTAAGGCCAAATTTTGCAAGGGGTCAGTCATACCTGACAAGAGCGCACGTGATGCAAATAACCATAAATTGTTCAAACTGGTTTATGAAGTGAACCCTTGAAAATTTCCTAAACTAGCCCCAATCTAAAGATTAGGATGAAACGTGCGGAACGGAGTAGTTGAGGACTTGAGCAAGTAAAATTTACAATTCTGTTTTGAAGAAAATATGAAAATCTAAAGATTATTGTGTACGAAGGTTAAGAGCTTAAATTGACTGCAGAATTTGAAATATGAAAAGATTTTACAAGTTTGTTTTGAAAGCAATAAACTAGAAGTGAGGAACGAAAACGTGCTAAGACAAATTACGAAGAGTGCACATGTTTCGCTACGTGAGAAATTCGGTGCCAAAACTATTTACAAGAAAGCACTATAAAAGAAGAAAGATAAAATTAAAATTTCTGAACATGGGACTCAATAGTACGTATAAGTAAATCTAAGCATGTTTTTGAGAAAGGCTACAAACCGAATTGGACAACTCAAATATTTACCATAAGTCATGTTAAGAATACTGAACCAGTGAGGGATTACAGTTCTACCCTCCGAGCTGGTCGGGCGTGTTTCCCGTTCGCTCCCTGTCACTCCTTTCTGAGAGCTTACGTAGCTTATTCGTATTTTGTGTTTCGAAGTGCAAAGTTAGAGTTAATCGGTAGTTAAGACGACCAACGAGGAGCTAAAATCTCTCTTACTATCAGTAAAAGAAAATGTAAAATCAACACGAGCGAGTGTTCAACAATTTACTGAAGATATTAAAGTGATAAAGAGGTCGGATGAAAAAATCTTAGAAGAAATAAAAATCTACAAAACCAGATGTCACCTTTTGGCAGAGAAGAACAAAACATTCGAAGAAAAAATTAATTTTCTTGAGAAAAAGCTTGAATTTTTAGATATAAAAGAAAGATCGAGGAATATTTTTCTCTTCAATGTGAAGGATGATTCGACTAATAACAAGAATCTTTTTGAGTATTCCTACTAAGTGTTTTCAAAAGGTTATTAGAATTAGAAGAAAAGAGGGAAGAAGATCTGTTCTAGTTACGTTTGAGAACTTGAGATATAAAGATGAAATTTTTAAGAATGCTAAAAATCTGCGATCTGTGCATTTATCTTTCTCAAATGAGTTTACTTATGAACAAAGAGAAATACGCAAGAAGTTTCAAGGTTATCAACAAGAGCTGGATAGTCTTGGAAAGTCCTCAACAATTGAAGGAACACGACAATTCATGGATAATCAGTATTTAGATGTATCCTTAGCCGCGAAAATTGTGGCAGAGAAGACTTAGGATGTTCATCAGTCTGATGGAGGAATCTCAACATCTCCTTTAAGCTCTTCTGCTAGCAGGAAAAGGGCAAGAGGTTGCCCTCCAAAATCAGATTCTTTTAGTAAAAATTCCAATAAAAAAATCAAACACAATCAAAAAGGAAATTCGATTAAACCTTTTTTAAAGGAAACACCAGGAGGAGAAAACTCCAAATCGATCCCAAGTTCCTAAACGATTCTCCAACGGTACCAAAATCTTAAATTATATTTTGGAATGCAATAGGATTTAATAATCTAGACGATATATATAACTATACCTTTACAGATGACATCATATGTGTGAGTGAGACATGGCTTACTTTTTCACTTCAAATCACGTATCCTCAACGTAATATTGACTGTCAAGTTGTCTACAGTACGGCTACCAGAGAATCCTCAAAAGGAAGAGCAAAGGGAGGTCTACTGATCATCAACAACGCAAACAAATATCGCGAATTCTATCGATTCCAAGCAATTCTGGAAGATGGTAAATAGCTATAATTTTAAACCTTCAAATAGAGATGATATAGACAAAATTATAATGATGATATAGACAGAAATATAGAAAGATTCTTACTTGATATCGATTGATAATTTCCGAAATCCTTATCATGACTCAAACATAACTCTTGATGAAACTATTTCAAGCTTGAAACAGTCAAAAAATGGTAAGGCCCCTGGTCCGGATGGTATTAGCTACGACTTTTCGGAAAATTTGCCCGGCAATCTGATCCTTCACCTATACTCGTTATTTAATAAAATAATTGATCAAGAAAAGGTCCCAATATCGTGGTCTCAAACATTTTTCAGAATGATACAAAAGAAAGGGGATGTCACTGATCCTGCTAACTACCACCCTATTGCCTTAGTTAACTGTGTCACAAAGATATTCACGCAGATTCTTTCCAAAAGTTTGACAACTTGGGCTGAGGACATGCAACTCCTTCCAGAGTGGCAGGCAGATTTCCGGAGGGGGAGAGGTTGCACATATCAGATCTTTACCCCTAGCGCAATGTTTCAAAATCGCCTGAGATTGAAAGGAGGCAAACTTTTTGTACTCTATGTTGATTTCAAAGCAGCCTTTCCCTCAGTTAGTCATAATATCTTATGGGACAAATTAATCTCGAAAGGTTGTGGGTCAAAATTTATTAGATTGGTAATATATTTCTACTTAAAAGCTAATATTGACATCAAGGGATATACGGGTGTCACTTGGTCGGTAGATGTAACGAAAGGAGTCATGCAGGGAGAAGCTCTAAGTCCAAAAATGTTTACATTTCTAATTGCTGATTTACAAGAATTCATGTATGCCAGAGATATCAGAGTTGTATCAATAGACCATTTGTTGGAAATATTGCTCTTAGCTTACGCGGACGATTTGGCTTTCTTTGCGGACTCCCGGGTCGGAATGCGTAAGATTCTTGAAGGATCATTAGATTGCCGTAGGATAAATGAGTTCGAAGTCAACATAGAAAAAACGAAAATAGTGATCTACAAAAAGGGTGGCCATGGCCATAACAAATATACCCACCTTTTATGTACGGAACCTCCGAGATTGTTATTGTCAAAAGTTGTATCTACCTGGGCACCCCATTCACCCAATCTGCACTTTTCGTCAGGGCAAAAGATGAAGCTGTTCGTAAATCTAACCTCGCTGTAGGATCAACGATTTCTCTGATTTACAGATTAAAACTGAACGCATGGTACCCTATTGTTCGACTTTTCGATAGTCTTGTAGCCAGCATTTTAATGAATGGTGCGCATATATGGAGTCTCAGGTATTTAGATTTTATAGAAAAACTTCAAACCACTTTTTATAAGAGAATCCTGCATGTTCCACAAAATACTGCTAGATGTGCTACTAGATTAGAAATAGGTGCATCCCCACTTGCAGTTAGAGTTTTTGGGTCAATTCTCAATTGGATGGAGAAAATTATCAATATGACCGACGATCGATACCCAAAAAGATGTTATTTAAGGTTAAGAGAACTGGATAGATCAAAAGATGATTTGTTAACCCTAGAGAAATACAACTGGGCCCGCCTGGTTAGAAGAATATTTGAAAAGATTGGAATAGAGGGCGATTGGGAATTACTTTCTCTTGCCTCTCTACAAAAAAAATAAATCGGCATGGATAAGAGCTTATGATAAAATATTATATCTAGAAGATTTAAGGAGAGCCCACTCGTCCTCTGCTTTAATACTTTATCCTCTATTAACCTTGCGAGAAGGACCTCAGAAATATGTAACCCTGTTAAGAACACCACTCAGTTTTATCAGAATTATAGCGCAATTAAGGTTAATTAATAAGTTCATACCTAGAATTATAATCAAGAATAAAACCTGTAGTATAAATGTAGAAGGTTATTGTATCTACTATCATGAGAATTTTTTTAATACAGAACCTGTGTACCACCTCTTAGCAGAATGTCAATTTTTTAATACTGTAAGATTTTCATGTATAAGCGAAAGTAGGGATATGTGTGAGATAAGGAATGCCTGGTTGGATATGCTGAATAACCCTAAAAATGATTCTATCAAACAAATTATTATGGCTTATATGGGGTAATGTTTACCATCAACTTTAATTTTAGTTTATGTTTTTATTTATTAGAATAACAGTTAGTTCCAAAATTGAACTGTAACTTATTTGTATGAATCATATGATTCTCAAACAAATAAAGCACTACAGTAAACTATAGTATACTGAACCAGTGACGTATATGCTTAAAGATTATCGAGATAAAGCTATTGCAGGTAGTTTTTATGAACATGAACTTTGCAAACTTAGACATCCGGACATTTATCTTGTGGAAAAAGTACCTGAAAAACGTGGAAATGAGCTGTTTGTAAAATGGTTAGGTTCTTACGACTCTCACAATAGTTGGATAGATAAGCCTAGTTTGTAAGTATCTTTGTATCAATATTAAGGTTTTTCTGAATAAAGTTGATTATTCTCAAACATATATCTTTTTACTTACTCATCTACCTACCCGTAATCTGGTAAATTAAAAGAGGCGAATTTGGTTTAAATCATATTTTTATTTAAATTCTCATACCAAATAAAACACATGACAATTTTTAACGTACAAAGGTACCATTCACACATCTGAGTTCTGGTAATTTCTCATTCACTTCTTCACACACATTTTGATTGTAAAAAGTAATCATTTCAGGAAACAGAATTTCAAATCGCATAAGATTTTACACTTCTCACACAAGGTGATTTCACATTGCAACAAACACCTTCAGCCATGGTTTCAATGATGACATCCTTTGTGCGTTGAAGCGGCATAAGACTCTGTTCCAGAAGATACCAGTCGGTACAAACACTGACTTCCTGAAGAACAGCAAACGCTCTTTTTTGCAGTACAAACGGATAATATTTTCGAGTATCTTGAATCTGTTTCAAAGCCACTATATAATCTCCAAAAGATGTAGTCATATGTATATGGAAATTTCCACAGTCGATGCATTGCTGCTTCTCTTGGCCATCAAAAACCAGTGAAATGAGTTTGAAGTAACTTGTGAATAATTTTCAGTCTTCAGGATTCAGGGTTATACTTGCACGAGGATGACTGGCTAATAGTTTCATAGATGAGGCGAGCTTTCAGTCTTTTTTAAAATCAGCACCAATGATAATTTGCTTTGTGAATGATGAATTCAGATTGTATGTAGTTGCATGTAACATTTGATTTCGATGCGTGTGAGGCATGATGATGTTGATTGCACTGAAGGCTTTCAGATACTGAGCAATAGTTGAAGCCTCTTAACTTTATATATGGGGCGTTATTTCCTAAGTGTACCCACTCAAAAAGTCGAAGTTGTCTGATCTAAGTTAAACTTAGGCAAAGTGTTGTGCTGAATCGCACTCCAAACTGTGTTTTGGCTTTCCCGACGCTTGTAATTTCATAGCCTTTGTTCAGCTCTAGGTCCTTGAGCTTCTTTGTTGGAAGGAAACTGTTATTCATGGCAATTTTATTTAGTTTTGAGAAATCCATTTTCTTTCACTGTTTCACTTTTTGCAATATTCAAAGTATTCAATTTTCTCGATAAAGTTTGTGAATCTATTCGCACTTGTATTACTTGTTTTAGTTCTCGAATGTTCTGTAGAAATACGTTTAAACGATTTTCCAGCTCTTGTCGCTTTTCTTCTTCACAATCTGACATTTGACAATAAACTGATGAAAGAGAAGATCTGGCCTCCTTTTATAGGCGCTTGCTCCCTCTACCAAATTTCAGAAGACTTTTGCACTGTATTGCATTATATGATGCAACAATGTTCTAGAACGTTCTACACTGTAATCGACACGTTCGGGATATAATTTTTGCAACGCAAAATCTAATGTGTCAATACAATAACCTTGGAAGTTGTTGACGACAGAAAATGTTTCTAGAAAGCAATAAATCATCTTTGTTTTTCTCTTAATAACCTTGAACGTGTTTTTACGTGAATTCGGCTCGTACAAGTGCGCAATCTTCTGTCACGTCATCATGAGCTTCGAGAATGTTCTAGAAGCTCCAAGATCCCTCGAAAATGTTCAAGAAGCTGAGTAATACGGCCACCATGCCAGTCTCACACGGATACACACGGACACACATACACACAGAGAGATACTCACTAATACTAACTCATCCAGAACTCCCCCTGTATATCTACTAGGCATGTGTAAAAAACAAATCCGGGAATTTCTGTAAGGAGTAACTGTAAAAAATAATCAGGGCTGCTAAACAGTCACTGTCAGAAACTTTTTTTTTCTCAAATCACTTTTTAGTCACTTTTCAAAATGAAAATATTATATTAGTCACTTTTTGCAATAAATTTACTCATTGATTCTCCTATTTTTTGCTTAAAAATGATTAAAATTATGATTTTCCTGTCAATTTCAAAAAGAAGAATTTCATGTAAACTCAAGTTGGCCGCTGGACCGAGGAACAACGGTGATTTTATTTTGAGGCAGCTTCTTTGCCAGAAGCCGAAAAACAAGTCGAGGAGATCGCATCCGTCGGATTGTGTGTCCGTCCGTCCGCAAACACGATAATTCTCGAAGAAATGAGTGGATCAAATCGAGCAATGGCACCATTTTTTACATTCTCATCCTATAATGAGAAGGTATTAGATTTGTATAAAATTTGATCCCCCTCCCCCGTTTTTGTCAAATGTTCACTTTTTAAGACCCCCAGAACCTAGAAAACCGGTTTTTACCAAGTATCTTTTTGTCTGTTAATCTGTGGATTTTTATTTTGTTAGGACGATAACTTTCAAACGAATGCACGTATTGGATTGGGCTTTGGTTTGTTCTTTAAAAACAAACATTTTTCTTTTTCTGTATTTTTTTTTCATATCGTGCGTTGTCTGGCTTCAAATGTTCATTTTTTTTTGTTCAATTTTGTAAATGCTAAAACTCCAGTAAGTTTTGTTTTATCAAAAAAAGTAATTGGGATAAATTGTTTGACTTTTTGAGTACTACGAATATCCGTACATACAATTTTTATGTTTGAAAAAAAGTGGTCTCAAAAATTTTGAAAAAGCGCTCACTGTTTGAATTTTTATCCAAAATGGCTGGCTAATGAACTTGACTTTCATATAAGAACACTTGGAGAGTATATCAAGGCCTAATCCAAATCTGTCAATTCTTTCGAACGTTATCGGGTTAGTCTAAGAATCTACATACACACATGCATACACACCCACATACATACAGACACATTCCCATACATACAGACACATTCACGAAAACCTGTTTTTTGGATCCAGGTCTCAAAACGTGGACATTTGACGAGAAAGGAGGGCGTCGAATTTTACACAAATCTCACACCTTCTCCGATGCGAACGTAAGAAGTGCGCATCCTATAAGAAAGAAAAAACAAGTTTGTTATCAAACATTTTATTGCAACATGTGTCGTTTTTCCCTATATTTAATTTGCTTATTTTTAATGTTATTTTTTATGATTAGAACCAAAAATACGCATCCTAGCGTGAAGTGGTTTTAAGAACATTTTTATAACAAAAGTTTATAGAAAATTTGCAGATCATTTTTGGTAGAACAACTTTTGTCTATTAATTTTGTTGTCTTCTCTTTTGTGGTTTTCCCAAAAATTTCATTTTTTTTAAATTTCTAATGCGATTATTTATGATTAAAACAAAAACTACGATTCTTTAAAAAAATTAATAATTTAAATTTTTGTAGGTCTTTTTTGTGTGAGCAACTTTTGTTTATTAACTTCTTTCATAGCTTGTGTCTTTTGTCCAAAATTTTAATTCTTTCCTTTTTAATTTTATTTTCTGAGATGAAAACAAAAACTATGCATTCTAGAAAAAATTGATGTGTAACAAATTTGTAGATCTTTCTTATATGCACAATTCTCTCTTTCTCATTTTCTTTAATATCTTCAGTTCAGTTTATTTTAACATAAAATAGGGCCAGTGCCCAATTACAAGGAGGATGATGACCATTACTGACTATTTTTTGGTTCCTTACATAAAATACCTAATCTACTTATTTCTATATTAAAACGGGTAATGTTACAAACATAAACCAAAGGCACGAATCTTTAAGGCGTTAATGGTGTAAATAAATAAATTATCTATTGAATTTTTTGTATTCATATTTAAAATCTCCACCAATGATTTATCATTTTTTATAGTTTGGAGTTTAATACCATTGTACGCTGCACATTTCCTGATAAAATGCTCTTACTTATCCATTTTTTGCAAGTTGCACATCTGACAAAAACTGTCGCAATCATATAAATATTTCTGTCCACCCCAGAAAATTCTTGGTTTCTTAGAGCCACTCAAACGTAGTTGACAGAGTAAACTTAATTTATTGTAGTTGATTTCTTTCAACAGATATTCGTTAGACGAAGACAATGCTTTTAAAAGTGCAAGAATATTTTGAATTGTTTGGTGCTAATAAGTCATAGTTTTTAATTCTTTCTTGCAATTTTGACATTATCTCCTCCAATTGCTGTTCGACAACTTCCGGACATTGCTTTACGAATACATGCTTAAATCCTAGGTTCTCCAGTATGTGTTCAACTTGAGTTGTCCAGTTATACGTTATCTTATTTGATTTTAATTGATTCAATTAAATTAGTTTATTGTAGCATCTTTTAACCAACCTTTCATCCGGCATCTCTAGAATTTTGATCCAGCATCTAATAGCCCTTGCCACACATTCATATTCCAATTTATATCTATTAGTTTCTAATCTAATCATATAATTAGGAGTGTTGCGGGGAAGGTTCAATACTGATTTAAAGTATTTCATCTGGGTAGATTCAATTTCAATGAAATATCTTAAAGACCAAATTTCAGCAGCATATGATAAAGTCGTTGAAATAACCGAGTTAAAAAGATGGTTTGCCGCTATCAATGATCTTGGTTTTGCTTTATCAAAAGTTTGTCGAGACACACCTGTCGCTACATTAGCTTTAGATTTTCGATCATTCACATTCTCGCTATGCACCCCTGTACTTTGAAAAATTTTCCCTAGGTAGCAGTACAATTTTACTTGTTCCGCATCTTCCCCTCCCAATGTGCACTTCGAAAATTTCTTATTTTTTGGGCTTTTATGGAAAGCCAAGATCTTAGTCTTTTCTGCGTTGACTTGTAATTGATTTAATTCACAGTAAAGCTCTAAAGCATTTAACTTTAATTGAACGTCTCTTGCGGATTCGGCCAAGATCACAATATCATCCGCGAATGCCAAGATCAAAATCTCTAAAAGACCTCTCAATCCTACCGCAGAAACTCTGGAATGGAAGCTTCAAATGTGTCCCCTAAGGGTTTACATTGTTCTTGTATCTCTTCCCTATTCCTTCACACACCCCCCACACACTTACCTGGTGGTGGGAGGGGGACCTACAGTTTAAGGTGGGTTCCGAACCACCAAGAGCAACAGCCTTAAGTACTTAGAGAACCTTTTTCTCTAGAGGTACCGGTCCCATGACTCTCCGGAGATGAACAACACCCTTGCTAGGCAAGTGTTCACCGCATGGGCCACCGAGGCTCTTCCAGAGTGCGAGGCGGGAATCGAACCCGCAAGCCGACGGAGTGGGTCCAAAGCCTATGCCTTAACCCCCACGACCATCGTCCCACTTCCAAGAAACTCCAAATGCTGTACAAAATTTCTCAATATCGCATATAAACAGTAATAATAGAATGGGACTGAGTGACTCCCCTTGCGGAGTTCCTAAATTGATTTTAATATCTTTTGATTGATCCCCATTTACGTCATAATGCATCGAGAAGCTCTCGTAGAGTTTTATAATTAACCTGAGTATCCTGCTATTGAGTCCGAGGTCTCTGAGCTTTCCCCATAATAATATGTGCCTTACTGATGGGAATGCTTGCTTAAAATCGACAAAGATTGCGAAGAGAGTCCTGCCCTTAATTCTTATTATTGAATGAATCGCTGTATTTAATATAAAAATGTTGTCAATGCAACTTCGTCGTTTCCGAAAACCAGCCTGCCCTTCCGGAATTATTTTTCTACTTTCGAGGTACTTCTGTAGTCTTTCTGCTGAAATATGGGTAAATATTTTAGTGATGTTATCAAATAGAGAAATAGGTCTATAATTTCTGGGGTTGTCTTTGTCTCTTTTCTTGTATATTACCAATCTTTTGGAATAATACCGAGAGTTAAAATTTTATTGAACATGTTTAACATGAAGATTAGAACATTAGGGGTTATATTTTTGTAAATTTGTTCCCTAATCCATCTGGACCTGGGGCTTTTCCATTTTTTAGTCTTCATATACTACTGATCAATTCTCCAATTTCTAATTGTCTATCCAATTCCGCAATAACATCCGTGCTGACTATTTCAAATTTATCCTGATTACCCATTGTAAAGTTTTTCTATGTAAAAGTCCTTCCATGTTTCAATAGAGATAGGGCACTTTAGATATTCTTTGTATGAAAATTTTTTAATGCTTCGCCAAAACTCTCTCGCGCTCCTAATGTCAATCAAAGCCTTGAGATCATTATCCCTAACTGTTTTCTTTCTTTGTTTTATCAGACTATTATACTTTACTTTTGCTCTTAAGAATTCACCTAATGCTCCGCCCGTGAAGTTTAATTCTTTAGCTTTCTTCAAGCATTTATTGAATTCAGCTTTAGATTTCATGTACTCCCGAGTCGAAATGTAGGCCCTACTTTGATGCTCTAAGTGGAAGTATTGCTTCTACTTTGAAGCTGCTTATTCTACTAGCTCCTACTTAGCCGCTCTTGAAGATATTTTCATTCTTTTTTGCTTCTACATAAATCTTAGCCTCTACATTGCAGCGCTTGTCTCTACGTTCTTGAGTTTTATTAGCGTCTCCTTTGAAGCTCTATAATCTTCACAGAATTTTTAAGTTCTCTCTTAACGCTCTGTAACTTTTTGTATATTTTTGACTCCTCCTTAGACACTTCACAATCTCTAAATTTCAAAAATATTTTTTCAACTCCTCGATAAACACTTCTTAATCTCTGTATAACATTATATAATAATTTTTGTTAACAAAAATCAAATACAAAGTTTGATATGATATCAAGACATCTATTCCAGAGGAAAATTGGCTCAACACTTATGTTTTATCTTTTATTTTTCATAATATTTATCTTTGTTGTGAATTGTAATTTTAAAATTTGTTAAGTTGAATGGAGGGTCTTGAATGAAAGTTCTAACCTCAAAAGTCGATCTCTTCACATTTCTTAAAAAATATTGTAATCATAAGCAATTCCATGTCAAATCATCTCAAGGATTTCAGCTATTGTTAGTAATTGAGATGAAAATTCTTGTATACGTTCTTCAAGGTGTTGATAGAAAAACGCTAGAATAATTTTTTTCTTAATCCAAAAACTTGAGGGATATTCAAAATTGAAAATTTTGGTCCTCTTTTCTAAAATTGTCAAAACTTTCGTGATTTTAGTGATATCAAGGTCATTTTTTTCAATTATTCGTAATAGGACGCAGTTAAAAAAATATATATTTCTAAAACTGCGTCCTATTACGAATAATTGAAGAAATATACCTTAATATGATTAAAATCACCAAAGTTATCAAAGTTAAAGAAGAAAAGACCAAAAATTTTAATTTTGAATATTTCCTACGTTTTTGGATTTTTTCAACAATTATTTTGGGTTTTTTCCTTGCAACATCTAAGAGGAAGGATACTAGAATTTTTATCAAAACTGTTAGCAATGGCTGAAATTCTTCAGATGATTCGACATGGAATTGCTCTTATATATTTTTTACTCTGTGAAGTAACTTATTTTATGAAATAGATAGGATAGCGACTACCACGTACCTATAACTGTATAATGTTATCTTTGATATTATCTTCATATATATTTTCTTTTGCTACAGTCGGCACCAGGTGCCGTTTGTCTGATTGGGCTATTGAGCATGGACAAGAGGGATCGCAGTGGCGGGGGGCAGAAGCATTTCTGCGACAATTTGCGAGCTGAAAATTTGTGAAGGATCAGTGTACAATGTAATGAATTGAAATCATATGTATACACAATGGCGCAAAATTGTTACACCAAATGCAGGGAGGAATCTCGAGACATTTTTCAACTTTGTGCACGTGCGACTCTCAGTGCGGTCGCCACTACACTAATGTGTTAACTGCAGCGCTTAGAACGACTCAGGAGCTCCAGCTACTGAGAAGAACAGCAACGTCGCACGCAAAGTAACCGAACTTCAAGCAAAATAAAAAGTGCCGGGTCTTACAGACCTAACCCCCATGACGCCGGGTTAAAAAAAGCAAAAACGTGTAACGTATTATGTGCACGACCCCTTACTTAATTTTTAATGCGAAGAATTCAAAAGAATTCGAAGCATTCAAAAGAATTCATAAGATTTTAAAAGAATTCATAAGAATTCATAAGAATTCAAAAGAATTCATAAGATTTTAAAAGAATTCATAAGAATTCATAAGAATTCAAAAGAATTCGGAAAATTTAAAATAATTCAAAGAATTCAAAAGAATTCAAAAGAACTCGAAGAATTCTAGGAATTCAAAGGAATTAAAAGAATTAGAGGAATTCCAAGAATTCTAGGAGTTCGAAAGAATTCAAAGAATTCAGAAGAATTCAAAGAATTCAGAAGAATTCAAAGAATTCAGAAGAATTCAAAGAATCCGCAAGTATTCCAAGAAACTAACTTTTAATTTTAGGTCGCTTATTGTAATCGTAAGTGAGTAAGTGTCCCAGTAATCGTGAAGGTACCAATAATCGCGTAACTTGGTTAATGTATTGTTAAAAAATATGTTAAAAGTAACAATTATAAGAAAGCAATAACATTTCTTTTTAGCAAGTTGTAGTATTAAATGGAATTTGAATTAATTCAAAGTAGACAGAAGAAAGTAAAATTGGAAAATTACTTAATTTTTTAATGCAAACAATTCAAAAGAATTCGAAGCAGTCAAAAGAATTCAAAAGTCTTCCAAGAATACAAAAGTATTTGAACAATTTGAATTAATTCTTGATTTTAGGTCGTTAGTTATAATCTTAAGTAATACTTAATTGTTTAATTCGATTAATTGAAACAAAAAATTTTTGTTCAAAAGAATTCAAAGCGTTGATCAAACCGTTCAATAGAATTCAAAAGAATTTATAGAATTCACGGAATGTAGGAGGATTCATAAGAATTCATAAGAATTCAAAAGAATTCAAAAGAATTCAAAGAAATTGAAGTTGTTCAAGAAATTCAAAGGGATTCATAAGAATTGTAGGAATTCCAAGAATTCTAGGAATTCAAAGAATTCAAGGAATTCAAAGAATTCAGAAGAATTCTAGTAACTCAAAAGAATTCAAAGAGTCCAAAAGTATTCTGAGAAATGAACTTTTAATTTTAGGTCACTTATTGTAATCGTTAGTGAGTAAGTGTCCCACTAATCGTGAAGGTGACAATAAGCGTGTAACTTGGTAAATGTATTGTTGGAAAAAATGGTAAAAGTAACATTTATAAGAAAATAATGACATTTCTTTTTAACATTTCATAGTATGAAATACCTTTTCAATTAAATGAAAGTAGACAGAAAAGAAGAAAATTGGCCTCACCATTACTGGTGCTAATGTCACGATTACTGGTGTGTTTACCCAATTAGGGGTCGTGCACATAATACGTCACACATTTTTCTTTTGTTTATGTCGTATCTCTTTTTCCTTCAAGACAATTTTGTTCTCGTTTTTATTTGAAAAAAGGAAAAACGTGTGACGTATTATGTGCACGACCCCTCACTTAATTGTTTAATGCGAAGAATTCGAAAGAATTCAACGCATTCAAAAGAATTCAAAAGAATTCTAGGAATTCCAATGAATTAAAAGAATTCATAATAATTCAAAAGAATTCATAATAATTCGAAAGAATTCATAAGAATTCAAAAGAATTCAAGGAATTCAAAAGAATTAAAAGGATTTGAAAAAATGCATAAGAATTCAAGGAATTCAAAAGAATTCAAGAAATGCTAAAGAATTCAAAACATGTAAAAGAATTCGAAGAATTCAAAAGAATTCGAAAGAATTCGAAGAACTTGGAAGAATTCGAAGGATTCAAAAGAACTCGAAGAATTCAAAAGAATTTGAAGAATTCAAAAGAATTCACAAGAGTTCAAAAGAATTCATAAGATTTCAAAGAATTCAAAAGTTTTTAAAGATTTCATGAGAATTCAAAAGTATTCAAGGAATTTAAATTAATTTTTAATTTTAGGTAGTTAGTTTTAATCTTAAGTAATGCTTAATTTTCGAATTCGAAGGATTGAAAAAAATCAGAAGAATTCAAAGAGTTCAAAAGAATTCAGAAGAATTCAAAAGAATTTAAAGAATAAAAGAATTCAAAAAATTCAAAAGAATTTAAAGAAGTCACAGAATTCAAAGAATTCAAAATAGTTCAAAAGAATTTGAAGAATTCAGAAGAATAATAAAGAATTCGAAGAATTAAAAAGAATTCAAAAGTATTCGAAGAATGCAAAAGAACTCGAAGACTTCAAAAGAACTTAAAGAATTCGAAGAATTCAAAAGAATTCATTAGAATTCTAGAAACTTGAAAGAATTCGAGGAATTCAAAGAATCCAAAAACTCAAAGAAATTAATTTTCAATTTTAGATCGTTTATTGTAATCGTAAGTCAGGTGAGTGTCCGAGTAATCGTGACGATCCCAATAATCGTGTAACTTGGTTAATGTGTTGTTAAAAAATATGATAAAAGTAACATTTAGAAGAAAAAAATAACATTCCTTTCTAGCATTTTATAGTATGAAATGGAATTTCAGTTAATTCGAAGTAGACAGAAAAGAAGAAAACTGGCATCAATATTCCTATTGCTAATATCACGATTACTGGAATGTTCACCCAATTAGGGGCCGTGCACATATTACTACACACGTTTTTCTTTTGTTTATGTCGTTTTTCCCCTTTTTGCTTCGAGACAATTTTATTCTCGCCTTTATTCAAACAAAGCAAAAACATGTGACGTATTAGGTGCACGACCCCTTACTTAATTTCTAATGCAAAGAATGCAAAAGAATTCAAGGAATTCAACAGAATTCGGTAAAATTAAAGTAATTGAAGCATTCAAAAGAACTCAGAAGAACTCGAAGAATTCTAGGAATTCAAAAAAATTAAAAGGATTCAAAAGAATTCGAAAAATTCAAAAGAATTCAAGGTGTTCAAGAAATTCAATGGAAGTCAAAGGAATTCAAGGAATTCCAAGAATTCTAGGAATTCAAAAGAATTCAGAAGAATTCAAAGAATCCAAAAGTATTCAAAGAAGTGAACTTTAAATTTTAGGTCGCTTAATGTAATCGTAAGTAAGTAAGTGTCCCAGTAATCGTGAAGGTGCCAATAGTCGTGTAAGTTGGTTAATGTGTTGTTAGAAAATAGGATAAAAGTAACATTTAGAGGAAAAAAATGACATTCATTTTCAACATTTTATAGTATGAAATAGAATTTTAATTAACTCAAAGTAGACAGAAAAAAATAAAATTGGAACATTACTTAATTTTTTAATGCAAAAAATTAAAAAGAATTCTAAGCAATCGAAATAATTCAAAAGTCTTCAAAGAATAATTGAAATTAATTTTCAGTTTTAGGAGTTCAAAAGAATTCATAAGAATTTAAAGAATTCACGGAATGTGGGAGAATTCATAAGAATTCAAAAGAATTCAAGGAATTCAAAAGAATTCGAGAAATTCAAAATAATTCGAAGAATTCGAAAAAATTCTAAAGAACTCTAAGAATTCCAGGAATTCAAAGGAATTGAAAGTATTCCAAAGAATTTGAAGATTTCAAAAGAATACAAGGTGTTCAAGAAATTCAAAGGAATTCAAAAGAATTCTAGGATTTCCAAGAATTCGAGGAATTCGAAGAATTCAGAAGAGTTCTAGTAACTCAAAAGAATCCAGAAGAATTCAATGAATCGAAAAGTATTTTAAGAAATAAACTTTCAATATTAGCTCCCTTATTGTAATCGTAAGTGAGTAAGTGTCCCAGTAAACGTGAAGGTGCCAATAACTGTGTAACTTGGTTAATGTATTTTTGAAAAATATGATAAAAGTAACATTCAGCAGAAAAAAATAACATTCCTTTCCAGCATTTTATAGTATGAAACGGAATTTCAATTAATTCAAAGTAGACAGAAAAGAAGAAAACTGGCATCACTATTCCTGATGCTAATATCACGATTACTGGAATGTTTACCCATTCAGGGACCGTGCTCATAATACGCCACACGTTTTTCTTTTGTTTGTGTCGTTGTATCCCTTTTGGCTTCAAGACAATTTTATTTTCGTCTTTATTTAAACAAAGCAAAAACGTGTGACGTATTATGTGCACGAAACCTTACTTAATTTTTAATGCAAAGAATTCAAAAGAATTCAAGGAATTCGAAATAATTCGAAGAATTCAAAAGATTTCAAAAGAACTTGAAGGATTCATGAGAAATCAGAAGTCTTCAAAGAATCCAAAATTATTGAAGGAATTTGAATTAGTTTTTAATTTTAGGTCGTTAGTTTTAATCTTGAGTAATACTTAATTTTTGAATTCGAAGGATTGACAAAAAAATCAAAAGAATTCAAAGAGTTCAAAAAAATGTAGAAGAATTTAAAGAATCCGCAGAATTCAAAAAATTCGAAATAATTCAAAAGACTTTAAATAATTCACAGAATCCAACGTTCAACTTATGTAATAGCAATATTTTTCTTACGTTTCTAAAGAAGCGAGAATAAAGAAATTCTATGTCCTGTGTATCACACACTATTAGAGAAACCTGAGGTTTGTAAATTAGAAGGTGGCCGCACATATCTGGGGATATTTTTATATTCTGGCGTATAGTCACATTACAAAATTCTAGCGTCGTTACCGATTCAGTCTGTGCGAAACCGGCAGGGCGATGCTCCCGGCAACCGCAACGTGGCGCCCGCATCTTTTTCTAAAGTGGCTTTCTCCCACCAGCCGCCAGATTCAAATAATTTGTAGTACAAGAGCTTCCAGGTGAACATTGCAAATATTAAAAATATATTTTTAGCAATGATATAGCAACTTTAGTTGACCAGACAGATTTGCCCCACAATATTACCTGTAATTTAAAAAAAATTATCACGATATTTCATTTTCCCTCCTTTTAAATTGGCGGAAGAAAATAACATGGGACGGTCAGTAATACGTGACGTCATAATGCACTACATGCCCTTAAGGTTTTAAATTTTGAAATTTTGATCTTCTTTAAGTTGAGTTTTAAGTGTTCAATATTCAATTTCAAGTTGTTTTATAACGATTTTACGAGTTCAAAAATTAAAAAAAAAACAGAACATTTTTGTATTTAACATTGAAACCAAATAACTCAGCATATTCAAATCTAATATTATTACTTTTAAAACTTACCATCAAGGCTTGTTATATGAAATTCTGAAATTTAAAGAGATTAGATCGTGAAACTGAATTAACTTTTTTAATATTCATGTATTATTATTTGTTGTATTATTATTATTTTAATTGGCTGAATTCATTTCCAGGCGGGCAGGCTGTGCATGCTCAAGTCATAGAAGAATTTTCGCAAGAAATTTTTTTTTTTAAAGGATTTTATAAGACACTTATTTTGCTAATTTAGAGAAAATTTTGATAGAACTGAACTTTAATTGAGAATTGAGCACAGTGTGAAAAATTAAAATCAAACTGCAATTTTCTTGCATTGTTCTAAGAGAATATTATTAACAATAATAATAAATTGGTTAACAGTTATGTTCGTTATGCCCTATAGTTACAGTAACAATAACGTACAAAAACGTATTTTTTCCTCCTGGGAAATACGTGTTAAGCTATATGGGCTTGCGCCACCTTTAAATATAATTTGTTAAAAACCAAAAAAATGGATTTTTTGTGTGGATTCGAACAAATTTCCGGGCGATGTGTATGAAAATTCGAGAAACAAAAAAATGTCGACCCCCCTCAATTGTATATTGTCACCGACGAGACAAGTTTTCACCAAGGAAGGATCAACATCTTGTTATAGTGCAAAATAAAACTTTTATAAGTCATTTAACACTTAACCCGTAAACCTGGGTCATTCTTGTCCGAGCGAAAGCTAAGTGACCGAGTTACTCTGTGACTGCAAGAGGGATGCGGACCTTACCCTGTCCTAAAAAAAGTTATTCAGGAGGGGGACCTAAGGGCCAGAGGGCAGGTCTCTAGTTCACGTTTACTCTTTGTGGTGATAGAACGAAGTCTGAGGAGGACACGAACGACCCAGGTTTACCGGAATCGGTTGTTTTTTCTGCAAGCGAGTATTTGATTATTTTGACTTTATAACGTTTTTTAACGCATTTGAACATACTAATGCTAACTAAATAATAATTTTGGTCATAGAACTCAAAATGGAGCAACGTACATCTGATGATGTACAGCGCGTTCTTCGCGACAGGAAACAAGTATTTTAGGAACCGACAAAATGGAAAAACACAAAAGATGTTTTTTTTGTGTGACTGAGCGCGACAGAAAAACGCAGTTCTTCTGTGTTAGGTGCCGCAAGCCTGTTTGCGAGGAGCATAGGCTTGCTTGTTGCGCGACTTGCTTAGAATACATCAGAGTCCCGCTATAGTAGCCGTTTTGCGGGTACACGTTATCGCTTCACACTATCTCGGGACTCTCCAAACCGTTCTTCTTCTCTTTCTTTCATGTGGCTTCTGACAGCGCCGAACCCTAAACATCGCAACTCTGCTGACCTTACAAACGGCTCCCTCTCGTCCCCTTGGACCGCCTTGTCCCTTATCTCGGGAACTGCTATAGTGGGACTCTAGTGTAATACGGAAGTATTATACATTAGCAATTTTTTACGTTGTTTAGAGTAATAAAAATGTATAGTGCACTACGTATTTTTTACTTTTTTCAACCATTTTAAATAAATATAAACGTTTGTAGGTAAGAAAATTTCATTAATTCGAAAACTCTTACTTACATGAAATATCCCAATATTCACCTTTAAAACTTAAGCATTTATTTTTGTGGTAGAAAATTTTAATATTTTTTTCTTGAAAGGCGCATGTTTGACTGCTCGGTGGGTTCCTGTCACCATTACGCAGCGCGTCCTCGGGTTGCGGATAGAGGAACGGCCCGTTAGGCTGAATAGCCCCTCAGGTTAGCTGCGAATACAAGAATAAGCAGCCGCGGACAGCTGATAGGAACCAGTCGTGGGTGTGGTGAGCCCAGCCTAAGATGTTGGCCTAGCACTGGTAGAAAACACGTTGACCATGGCTTGGGAGGACCCACACATTCACGTTCATACGCAATGGGTGGGTCCTGGCAGGCCGAGGTGCAGCGTGTATCCACCTAGAAACACAACCCGAACCAAAACTAAAAATCTTGTAAGGGAAAAATCTTGCTGCCCATTGGACACCACAGCGATGACACTGCCCGCAAGGGATGTGTGGAATGATTCGCCTGTATAGGGCCAAAGGGGTATTGATGCCAGTAGGCGCGCTGCCTTGCAGGGGGACGTTAGGATACGAGGATGAAACTGTAATGTGTCTGACGACAAGTTGACATGGTCCCTGTCAGAGTCGGAAAGCTCCCATACTTAGACCTAGGGAGGTATGGGGGTTATCACTCCTGGGACAGTGGACTCACCTACGATCGGAATAGGTTCCTAACGTGCGGATTATCTTGAAACTACCATGGCTAACTTGCAGAAACAAAAAACTACTGTTAAAGATCTCAGGGTGGGAACTCTAAACGCGCGTAGTCTAAATACTGGCGGATTTAGCGAACTCATTGGGATAGCAAGCGGTTATCGACATGCAATTCATTAACGATCGGTTATCATACATTGTATTGAAGGGTATTTTCAACAAACAGGTAATAATCAATGTGCACTGCCCCACCGAGGACAAAGACGAAGACACTAAAGATCTCTTTTACGAAACAATCGAGCAGGTTTTTGACAAGTTCTCAACTTTTGGCGCAAAAATAGTATTGGGAGATTTCAACGCGAAAATTGGAAAAGAACCGATGTATAGGCCTACAATAGGATCAGAAAGTTTGCATGACGTAACGACAATTGAACTAGAGTAATAAACTTTGCAGCTTCAAAGAAGCTCGTTGTCAAAAGCACATATTTCAAGCATAAAAATATACATAAGGCCACCTGGAGATCACCAGATGGTAACACTCACAATCAGATTGATCACGTTCTAATTGACAGAAGACGTCATACAAACATTCATTGATTTCATCAATTTCAAGATTCTGGAAACGTAATGTGTTTTTAAAATCTCATAAAAACTACTTATTTTCCATAATTATAATTAATTATAATACGAATTATCACCTCAAATTCATTAAAATTATAGAGGCTTCGGAGCTGTTAACAAACCGACGGACATACATATAAGCATGATTCTTTCAGTCAGTATTTATAATCTCTAGCAAGTTAGTATTGCAATTTGAACTGAATGACATATTTGAAAAAAGTGCCCACGGCCAATATTATAAAAAAAATGTTTAGCAGTCCTTTCACATTTTAAGTATGTGAATCTGTAGGGAGGGACACTGTAGGGAAGGTAAAAAACTGACTACTTAATTACAAATAAGGTATGCCTAACTGTAATTTTTTTGTACTCTTTCTGTATGGACTGATAAGGTAGGCCACCATATGTGCTACAATCCCCTTAGTAGGTCAAAAATATGATAGGAACATCGAATAAACATCGAGGGACATACAAATTGAAATCTATTTGGAAGTCGCCCATATATGCTTAATTAATACTTATACTATCAGAATGCTTTCAGTCCATTGTGGCCATACTGGCCATTTGTTTAATAATTTGTATATGAAATTACCAAAAAATATCGGATGATTATTTTCCATCAGTGCACATCACTGGCGACATAAAGTGAGGAAATTTAAGAGGAAAAGCGATTTCTTTCGGCCTTTGAAGTCCACACTGGCCATTTGTTTATATAATTTGTTTATAAAATCTATATAAAATATCGCATGATAATTTTCCATCATTGAACATCACTGGCGACATAATTTGAAGAGAACTAGGAGGAAAACGATTACTTTCTGCCTTCAAATGTCCACACTGAACATTTGTTTACATAACTTGTTTATAAAATTAATAAAAAATATCAATTGACAATTTTTCATCATTAGATATCACTGGCGATATAATTTGAGGAAAATTAAGGGAAAAAACGATTGGTTTCTGCCTTTAATTGTGTACAATAGGCATTTTTTAAATATAATTTGTTTATAAAATCAACAAAAAATATTTGAAGATAATGGTCCATCATTAAACATTACTGGCGATATAATTTGAGAAAAATTAGGAGAAAAAACGATTTCTTTCTGCTTTTAAATGTCCACACTACGCATTTATTTATATAACTATTATATTTATTTCGATGAAAGCAAGTAATTCTAACGCAAAAATTTACTTTGCAATGAAGAATCCATAGTGTAGACAATTTGTTAAGTTATTTGTTTATAACAATTAACTTAACAATGCCATAATTTTTTTTTCAACTACCTCCGTGCATAAAGTCTGACAATGCTGATCATGGAAACAAAATTTTTCACAATGATAAACAAAAAAAAACAAAGAGCGACTTTTTCTTCACGCTTTGCATTAATATAAAAGTTTAAACAAGAAAAAATCAACAATAAGGCTACATAAATCTCTTCAAAATTTGATTCTGAATTTTTCTTAAAGAAAAATCGAAAATCGGTTAAGAATTGCCAGCTACAAGTTATTTTGAAGCTCGTTTTTTGATTTCATCCCACTGTGGCGCGCTACATCAGTTAGCCAACGATGAACGATCACATCATCCGATTGCAGCCGCAGTGCTAAAGAGAGTTTCTTATGTCGATGATCTCCTAACTGGTGCAACTACGCGAGGGGAAGCCACTTTTCTTCAGGACGACCTCATGCAACTTTTGCAAAAGGGAGGATGCCTTCTTCGAAAATGGTCCCCGAATTACCCACTGTTAGTTTCTGAATGCGCAACTTTCATTTGCTATTCGGGTTATTTGTCGGACTGCCCGTAGCAAATAATAAAACGGTCAATCTTATCTCAAGTCGGGGAATTATTCAATCTTTTAGGCTTGCTGGGTCCAGTTATAGTTAAAGCCAAAATAATAATTCAGCTCTTGCGGAAGGCTGGAGTGTCATGGGACGCACTGATCCCACTTAGCGTTCACGACATGTGGACAGAATTCATGGAACAATTAGCACTTTTGAGTAAGATTAATTTCAATCGCCTTATAATCGCTCCTAACTCTTCCAACGTTCAAATACATGGATTCTGCGAAACTATTCAAAAGGCGTATGGAGCCTGCATTTATCTGTGATCAACGAATGACCAGGGAAATAGGCATGCGACTTCAGATTGCTCGAAATCGAGAGTCGCCACTATAAGTATCCTGTCATTACCGCGCTTAGATTTAAGCGGAGACCTATTGCTTTCTTAATGGTATACCTCAACTAAAAAGGCCCTTCAAATAAATTTTGAGAAGGTGTATCTTTTGTCAGATCCCACAATTACGCTGGAAACGCTCGTTTCGTTCTGTGAATGGAGGCACGTGCCCTCGCAAGATAATCCCGCTGACCTCGTACCCCGCGGCCAAGCTCCGCAAGAGTTTTTAGAATCTTGTATCTGGAAAAATGGGAGGTCCATCAAGCTAGCACCTCCACAATCGAAATTCCCAAATATTCTGGTATCAGAATTTTGGGCTTTTTTTGGGCTTTTTTTGGGCTGTATTGCCG
>CAKNXH010063739.1:87167-130619 GCA_932178445.1 Andricus quercusramuli | reverse complement strand
CGGCAATACAGCCCAAAAAAAGCCCAAAAAAAGCCCAAAATTCTGATGCCAAAAAATTTGGGAATTTCGATTGTGGAGGTGCTAGCTTGATGGACCTCAAAATGGGCCTTAGTGGCTCGCACAAGAAGATAATTTTCAGCCTCAGAGGCCACTCCATGCGAAAACATTATCCGATGGGTGCGAAATTGTCGCCTCACCAATTTTCATCACATAGGCGATCGGTAAAAATGATCTTCTCGAAAAATATAGGTAATTATCGAAACTCCAGCGAATAGTCGCGTATCTCTGTCGCTATGTTCACAACGTAAGGAACAAAAATGATAAAATTATCGGTACTCTCACAGAAGCGGAATTGCTCACTTTGATGAGGCTCATAATTCAGCTCACGCAATCTGCGGTAGTTTTCAGAAGAAATCGGCTGCTTAAAACGTGATCAGAAAATAGATAATCACAGTCGTTTGATTACCTTAAATCCATTTTTGGATAGTCAGAAAATTTTCAGGTTTAACGGCAGACTCGCTCATTCGAAATCGCCCATCTCATGCGGTGCTCATGCACAAGAAAGCATAAGATCGTGCCTCGTATGGGGGGGGGGGGGGGACTTCCACGATCTGCGTGAACACTGGTGGACAAAGTTCTATGAGCCGAGGTGTCTTAGTTCATAAAATACTTTTAAATAAGAATTACTCGACTATTTCCTGCGACTCAGTTTTTAAACATTAGTCGACTTCATTCTACATCTCATTAATAGTTTTATATTATTCCATCAAAGTCATTGAAATATTTTGAGACTTTTCTTTCTGTCCAAGATTCTTCAAATAATCACTTAAATTTGTCAGTTCTTAATATTCCAGGCATTCAGTTATTATGAAATGTATTCAATTTACCTCCAATCTGGCAATCATTCCTTTGATGTTTGTATCATATATATACTGGCGAAATATTTCGCAAAGGCATTAATTATATTGATTTTCTCTTTAATTATCTCTCCTTCACGGACAATTTTGTTTGGGAATGAGTAATTCCCTCCCGTTTTATTGAAAAAAACTCCAGAATGTACTAGGGTCCTTGCTTATATTGTTTTCGATTATTTTCAAATACGTCTGATTTTCTGATGTAATGTTGAGTTTCAATACTTGTCCGTGTACTATTATTTGTTCTTTGAGGAATTCCGAACAATTAGAACGTTTGCAATAATCTTTTGTCGGCATTTGTGTCTATTCAAATCGTTCAATGGATTCTCAAAACCATGTAATTAAAGTTTAGTATAAGCAGCTGCATTTTATGGTACGACCAAGTGACCAAATTTGTCTACGTCCAGATCATAAGCTCTTAATTGGTATCTCCAGGGAAAATTCACCCTTTCTTAAAATTGTTTTCGTCGCCAATTTTGGCTTGCAGATTCATCGTCTCTGCTTTACAATTTTGGGTTTTACTCATATTGGGTTTTGTTCAGTTTGGGTCAGGTATTCAGGGCCTGCCGCATCAATCGTGCCAACGTGGGTGTAGACTCCGATTCCTAATCTCTTTGTAACCAACCAATATATGCAAAGCAATTTCATCCCTGCTATTTTTGTACATAGATTTCCGGAGACTTCAATTTTCGTCAACACTTACCATTTTTGTACTCAATTCCTTACAATTTCCACAGTCACCAAACGCTGAACTCGCTCTCCGATTTGGTCGAGACTATATTAGAATTTGTACATTTCAAAAATAACATACCAAATAGTATCTTTACTTTGTTTCCGAATTTTTAAACTGTTTGTTTTTTTGTTATTAATAGAAACGTTGATTTATCTGTATGTGCGTAAAATAAACTTTATTATAACGAATACACGTTTCATCGTTTACTCACCATTTCATATAACATAACATTTTTTGGTCCTTGGAGCTAGATAAACAACATCGACCGGCAAACACAAACGCTTCGTGTCGATGGAAAAACATTGTTTCGAGGAACTAGTTAAGACGCGGTATCAGACCAAAAAATCCGGAGTACTGGACGATTACAATGATCTTTACACAAGAGGTCCAGTCATCCATATTGTGCCAACTTTCATTTGTGATCCAGCCACCATATCCGTGGATTATTAAGCATCACAGCTTTCATTCGGAGATGAGAGGAATCATAGCATTTTCAACAATCATTTTGGATCCAGCGGCCATCTCCGTGGTCCATCAGGCATCAAAGCTACAATCCGAGATCCAAGCAGATTCGGACATTTCATCACTGCCCAGAACATTCCAGTTGGGGAACGTCAAATCGCTCACAAGAAGAAGAAGCTTGCGAATCGCATTAAAAAAAACTACGCGACGTGATGAGTCGGGACGTTATGTCGTACAATTGGCTTTTAATGGAAATAAATTAAAATTAGGCGAATCTCGTAAGGCAGCTTTCAATCAATTTCATTCTCTAGAAAATAAATTCTCCAACAAATCCAGCACTCAAATCTCAGTATTCTGAATGTATTCAGGGATATTTGAACGAGGGATGCATGACCGTATTAAAAGACGACAAGTCTTCAGTCCAAGAATTTATTCTGCCGCATCATGCAATCGTAAAAACGTGTAGCCTCACAACTAAGGCGTGTATCGTTTTTAACGGCCCTTTACCATCTCCGTCAGGCGTTTATCTGAATGATGCTCTGACGGTCGGTCCAACAATTCAGGACGACCTTTTTTCAATTTTTACACGATTTCGAAAGCATCCCTTTGCGCTCACCCATCAAAATTTACACTACTTCAAATACACATGTCATCAGATTGATCCAAAACATTTAAAGTTCTAGGACTTTTTTCAAACACACGCGAAGATTCAATTTTGTACACGGTAAACCTGACAGACTCGTCAAATCGAGTGTCATAACGCTCCATTTTTTCACGAACTGCTAAATTCAGTAATTGTAATAGCTAAGATTTTTATCTAAAATTGTTCTAAATCACATAAAATTCGACCAATGTATTAGCATCCAAATTTTGTCGAATTTCAAATTCATGGCTTTTGTGATTTCTGTGAAAAAGCATAGGTAGTTCTGCTTATATCTCCGCTCCACTGATAATCAGGGAAAAATCATGTGAACACATTTCAATTCCCAAGCTAGAATTATGCGCCGATTTTTTATTGGCAAATCTTCCGATTCGACCATTACACTGCATTGGATTAACAGTCCGTCTCAAACTTTGAACACATTTGTAGATAATCGCGTGACAGAAACTGAAACACTCACCGATCCACATGACTGGAGACATATTCCCACACATGAAAATCCAGCAGATCTTCTGTCAGGAGGCCAAACTCCACATGAATTTTCAGTAAAAGAATTTTCGAAACATGGCCCTCAATGGCTGTGTCAAGATTATAACACGTGACCTCAAATGCAGTTTCATCAGGGCGACGACTCTCAGAGACGCAAGGATTAAGTATTATTTCTTGCAAAATCACAAGTTTTGATTGGAATATTATAGAAAAATATTCATTCATCCGAACTTTCAATAGGGTATTAGCTTATTGTTTTCGTTTTATACACATCTCGAAGATAAAGAAAAAATTTCTGGTCCATTATCAGAATCCGAGCTCGATGCCTCTCATTTTTCAATTCTGAAACTCGCACAGACAGCTGCATTTTCCAAAGAAATACGGTCTCTTTCACAGGGCAAGAACATAGGTTCCGACAGTGAACTGCTTTCTTTAAATCCCTTACTGGATAAAGGAATTCTCAAGGTAGGCGGTCGCCTTGAAAATGCAAAAATGCCAGAAAATCAAAAACATACCATTTTATTAGCACAAAATCATCACCTTACTCGTCTTATTAAACGAGAACAGCACCTTAAGCAAATGCATGTTAGTTCACAAGCTACTCTGCACGGAATCCACGAAAATTACTGGCCAATTATGGTCGAAATGTCAGACGTCAAATTATACGACAATGTATTGCATGCTTTCGAGCATAGCCACGAGGTGTCAATTGCATTATTGGAAATCATTCTGAGAATCGATTGTTCTCAACTAGACCATTTCTTAATGCCGGGTTGATTATTGTGCACTGTTTCAGATTAAAGAAAAGAGCAATCGAAACCGCAAGAATGTAGAAGCTTATGCCTCAATTTACATATGTTTTGCAAGTAAAGCCGTTCATCTTGAGTTAGTTTGCGATTCATCAACTGAAGAATTCATAGGAGGTTTAAAAACATTTTTTACTCGTCGAGGAAAATCGAAAACAATTTCGTCAGATAATGTTTGGTGACAAATTACTGACTCACAAACAATTAAAAACCAATATAATAGAAACCGAAGCGAGTCTTAACTCTCGTCCTCTTTCACCACCCTCTCCCGATCTTAATGATCTCCTAACGTTGGTTTAGACTTCGATTCCTACTCTCTTCGTAACCAACCAATAGATGCTGAGCAATTTCATCTCTACTATTTTTGTACATAGATTTCTGGAGTCACCAAACGCGGAACTCGCTCTCCGATTTGGTCGAGACAATATTGCAATTTGTACATTGCAAAAATTACATACCAATAGTGTCTTAACTTTGTTCCCGAATTTTCAAACTGCTTGTTTTGCTGTTATATATAAAAACGTTCATTTATCTGGATGTGTGTGTAAAATAAACTTTGTTATAACCAATACACGTTTCACTGTTTACTTACCATTTCATATGACATTTTACTTTTTAATTCTATAATTATTTTTACTGTTACTGAATACCATGTTGGGTAGGTGTTCATACTGCGGCGTGAGTCAGATAATCGCGGTACAAACCGATCAAGAGCTTGCCCTATTTTGGCACTAAACTGGTTACAAGCCTCGTCAACATTAGTCTGCTCATTGAGAATATACCAATCTATATTCACTAGGTAAACATATTGGCCGATTGTCACATTTTTTAAATTTCGTCTCAAAATGTTATTAATACCTATGAGTGGGCTGGTATATGTTGATAGATTGTTATTTGATTTTATGTACGATTTTATACATAGAGCATGGTGATAGCCATCTTCTGACACTAAAACTGTTGGGGCATGGAGCACCTCGCTCTTATATTCGAAAACACCAAGTCCAAATATCTACCTGTAACGTTCTCTGTGTAGTAATAATGTTTCATATCGAACATGGCTTGAAATCTCTTAAGCACCACTGATTCGAAATCATATTTCTCCCACTTTTGGTACCTCAAATAGTTAGGGATATTGAAATCCTCAAGAATATTTAGATTCGCGTTATTTAAAGTGTTGTTATCTTGTAAAGAGTTAAGGGGTTAGGGTCAGTCATCAATATTGAAATAAATTAAAAATTCAATTTTTAATTGTATAAGATTAAAGACAATTTATAATATAATTGCCATTTGATGGAATTTCATTTTCAACTGTTGGAAATTGAAGAAAATTGAATTTCAAACAGTTGAAAATTTTACTGCTAAAAATTGAAATGAATTAAAAATCCGATTTTCTTCAGGTTTCCACAGTTAATTATTAAACTGTTGAAAATTCAATATACAATTTTGTTTAATTTTCGACCGTTGGATGTCCAACTGTTGAGTGTTTCAACTGTTGAAAATGGAAACGGGCTTTTTATTTTTCATTGAAACATGTGTTTTTTTTTAAATGGTCTGCAATCGACTATGTATCAAAGTAGCTTCTAAGATATTATAAATTCCAGAATATTCTTAAACCTTACAGTTTAAGAACTGTCCGTGCATACGGAATTTTCCGTAAGACTAACCAAGAGTGGGGATAGGGGCAATTTGACCAGGGTGCTTAATCGTTTCGCAATGAGTATAATTTTGGACGTTACAAGAGCTAGGTATACGTTATACTAACTATATTTTTATCCACGCTAATGAATGCCAATTAAACTCTTCCTTATAGAAAAAAATCGCATGCCTTATTGACAAGTGGATTATTTTCATCCACACTCATGCATGCTAATTAAACTTTTCCTTATAAAAAGCAGAAAAAAAATTGCATGTTTCATTGACAAGTCGATTAGGCCTACTGGGGAATACAACGCGAAAAAAAACGCGCCTACTAATCGACCTCCATGGTGGTGCGGAACAAAGTTCTAGGTAACATAATACAGTAGCCTCTGGTTGAGCACCACATCGCCCCGCTGGGCAGCGAGCTCGAGTTCGAGCGTCTTACAATAGGAAGGGTCACTCGAGCCGTCAGGTATGGCACGGTACCCTGACAACGCCTTAAGCCAAACAGTTTTAATAATACCGCGTCTGTTGACGCTTGAAACTCGTTTGAAGATTTGATCATAATTGGAACTGCATGCCGATATATAATACGGAGCGCTGCTTCCCCTTCCTGTCTTCTCTGCTGCAGTTCTGCTTGGACCTCGAATTTTGAGCCTGTTGGCTGCTACTGCGCTGAACACTCGATTGACTGATTCGCTGGAATGCAGGATGATTTTGATTGGGCGCGGCTTTAAAAATACCTGTGAGAATTTACCAAGTCGAAACATTTTAACAATGTCATCAGAGGATATGACTGCGGGCACAAAATCAAAAAAATTCTAATACACCCTTTTGATCCAGAGTTTCATCAGGGTTGTTACCCTCCCGTAATTTTTCTCCATGGTTGAAAATGATACGGTTCTTTCTTCTTTTTTCGCAGTCTGCTCCTTCGGTTCTAATTTTTGTCCCCGCGATTGGTTTCTTTGGGGCTTCTGTTCTCTAACTCCAAAGATTTCGCTTCTAGGTAAACAATACCATTCAACGCGCCTATCAAGGTTTCGATGTGTGCCTCTGTCTGTGCTTTGCTGTCTTCCATGTGTTTAACTCTGGCTTCTACCTTGTTAAGTCTTGGAGGCAGGGTGTGAATATTTTAATTTATTATATCCACTTTTCTACGCACCTCAGAAACCTCATCAGCAATCTTATCGACTGAGTTTTCAATCTCTAGGATTCCAGAGTTCATTTCGTCCATACTTTTATCCATTTTTTGCCCAGCGTTTCAATAGCATCGTCCTCCAACCCCATTCGTAGTGCAGCCATCATATCGCTGACCATTGGATGTCGTTTCCCCGCGTTCACGAGTTCATAGGAGATTGTGAAGTTAGTTTTGTGATAAAACTTGAGAATCCGTATTGTCTCGGTCATACCCCCCCCCCCCCTCCCGCCCTCTGATTCAGATCTGGAGCCACAGTATCTTGTGATTTTCCCATCAAAAGGTTTTCTTAGCTTTTCAGCGCAATCCTGGTGGTAACTCAGCTGACACCTTGTACATTTCACCTCATTTTGCTCAATGGGTTTGCGGCAGTGCCTACGACTTAAGATGAACGGAGCGTTCATCAGCTGATTGCCTGTGCTTATGTTTTTCGCTATCCTGCCTAAATCGCACTTATGTATGTTCCTAAATAGCTGACGCTGTATTGAAGCTATATGAGTGGATCAATGTTTTTAGGAAGACTCCCACTTCCAGTTGTCCTTTGTGACAATTCAACGTGCAAAATCAACGTATTGTTGTTTCATGATAATCCTATTGTCCACTTATTAAACTGTGGGCATATTTTATGTATTTTCTTCATGAACATTAATTCCAGAATATCTGTCGTCGAAAGTAAATGAAGAAAAATATATATTAGCTGTTTTTACATTGCTTACTCATTATTTCTAAAAAATGTTATTAAAAGGCTTTTTTTTACAAGACTGTATTATTTAATGTTGAAAATGTTAATTAGTTTTAATTGCTGATAATAAAGGAATATCAGGTGCTCTTTTTAGTAGTTTCTCCAATAGAGTTTCAGAAGTTATTATAAGAAATAATATAATCTATATGATGATAATTTTTTTCTCGAGGGGAACCGAATATTTGTGTATACATTCTAAGAATGTTAAGTTTGAATTTAAGAGTTCTTTTTATATTACAATTTTTAGGCTTTTACGATGTACTCCATCTCCTGATACCAAGGAATTCGTCAATCAATCGATCAATTAATCAGTCAAACAAATCTCTTCAATAATATTGTTCATAAATATTGACTAAACAATGCAAAAACAATTAGTTTATCATTTTTTCTTCATCCACTTTCGACAACAGATATTCTGGAAGTAATTTTCACAAATAATGTACATGAAATATGCATACAGTTGATAGTATGAAAAGTATTATTCACATATTGGTTGAAAAATAAATTGTTATTTAACGAAAGATGAGAAAAAAACGTATTCCTAATGAACTACAGATGCATATATGCCACCAAAATGCTCAATTACGGTCGCAGGAATTACTTAAAATTGCATGTTCTTCAATTAAAATCCGGAAAGTAAATTCCAAAGTACAGATACAATCGTCAGAATGGGGGTTTCAAGCCACTTTTTTGAAAAAAATCGGGTTTCATTGAAAAATCATGACTGCGCTTCTTAGAGATATGAGGTTCTATTTTTCCATCTTTTTCAAAATTAACTTTAGCTACGCAAACAGGATTTTTGGATCTTCTTTCAAAAATATTTTCGGGATGCGTCTCGTAGTCATTTCTAGAAAAATTGGAATTTTTATCAGGACCCTACAATGAACCGTTTTAGCAACAAGAAATACGCGCATTACCTACTTGATACAGTGAAAAGCACCCGGTACCTGGACTATAACGAAGAAATCATACATTTTATGACTTATCAGTGCAAAATAATCAGGTTTTTTCAATTGGATACAAAATAAGGATTTCCTCTTCTGTATCAGCTACATTTTTTATTCATAAGATAATTCTCTGAAGCTATTTCTCTTAAATTGCTTATTTTATGACTTCGAATCCTTATTCTTTATAATTATAAAGAGGAATAACTTCAATGGCCTAAAATCAGTTGGAGCATTTACTATTCAATATTGTGAATATTAGGCATGCAATTTTACTGTAGTCTATGATCACACGCAGAAAATGTTGTGGGGAAATTTACCAAACTTTTGAGTACAATTAGGATACACGCGCCAAAAGGAGAATGTTTGACATTATTGCAATAATTTGTGACGTGCAAAACCCTTACGAAAAGATATGACAGGGAAAAAATGACAGGTGTGTCATTTTTTCCCTGTCTTTTTTTGTCTGTCATTTTTTCGCGACCACAAGAAAATGACAGGGAAACGACAGGCAAAATGACAGGAAAACGACAGCCGAAAATGACTGGCCCTAATTGGCCATAATTTATAATAATATTGTGTAACATAAATTCTCGACGACTTGCAGACTTACTTGAACTTTCCTGTAATGCTTAAAAAATCATTAGCAAGAGAAAATTATTATGGGAATTTTCATGATGAAACACCTTTCTGTAGTTTGGTAACGTTTAAAATTAATTCTATAGAAGAATTGATTTTGGATATGTCATTATTTCCTCCACATTGTATGAAAGTTTATCCGCTGTGAACGAGATTTACATTTTTGATACGTTAGACTTTATTCGACAGTATGGTAAGCCGACATTAGACATTTGCCAAGTATCTCCCACCACCTCCCTAATCTTGCAGGATCGTATACAAGTATTCAGCACCTCGAAGATATCTACTACTTTTTAAATTATGAATAATGTGTTGAATTTCCAATTTAGTATTCGATGATGGATATCAGTTTCACGATTGCAAAATAAAATTGAATTTTATTGCTGAAGGTTATTACAAACTTGATTACCATCGATCGAATGGTCCGATCTACAGCGTAAAAATCTTTGAAAAATGTGTGAATAATTATTTAACAACAACGTTTTCGATAATTTTGTAGTTTTGCTCAATGTAATTGAAAAAAAATTTTACTCCTACAGAAATTTGTATATAATTCGATTAATTATAATAACATCCTATATAATTTTTCAACGGCAGTTTCAGCCAAAGAGTAACTCTTTCAATTGTGCATTGCGTACCTACAAGAAATTATGTAATTTTTGCAGATTTAATCAAATTTACTGATCAGGACCACCATTGTGTACCGAAACGTTCGAAACAATTCGATTATTTTGAATTTATTTGACCCTAAAGCCAAAAGTGAACATCAAAATTCTCAAAGAAAGTCACAATTATTATATAATTTTTGTATACAATATATGCTAAATTTCCGACGAAAAACACTAATCTAACGTGAAGTTGTTCAAAATCCTAAGTTAAATTTTAAATTAGAATTATTTTTATTAGAAATAATCGATTTCTGGTAAAAAGCAGGGGGGCGCTTCCACTGTACTGCCCAATGTAAAAAATGTGTCATGAGAGTTGAAAACAGCCGTCGGTGGCGCTAGTAGTAACCTTGTTCTACAAAACCATGCAATACCATAGCAAAAAAGTATAAAAGTTACAAAATGAATATGAGAAGAATTCAAAATAATTTTTCCTTCATATAGTATAGAGTCATGTAGTTAATGAGACTTATGTACTTACTTATTATTTTGTTTAATGTAGGAAAAAGCGGCATAATTGACATAATTGAAACCAAAAAAATTGCATGGATATTCGGAACTTATAAAAAATAATTAAAAAATAAATAACGAATACACAAATTTATGAAAAAAATTGTCGAAAATATACATTATCGGATTAATAAATTTCAAATATTTTAAACAACAACAAGATTCTTAATTGACAAAAATAAAATCCCGAAAATAAAAATATCCGAAACTAAAAATGACCGACTTCGAGACCGAATTATAAAATTGCCGGATTGTACAATCAACGAATTATACAAATTGAATTAATAAATTATGAAATTATAAATGAAACAAACAATTTAATTAATCATTAATTAATCAATTATTAATTATTTCCGGCAAATTTAAATTTCAGGAACACTCAGAAAAAAGTATCGTTGATTCTAAAAAAATTTTGTTGGATCAAACAAATAAATACATTGCTATATGTTCAATCAAATGCTTGGTTGATTCAACCATATTTTTTGGTTAATAAAGTTTCTTTGATTGTGATAAATATTTTGGTTGATTGTAATACATATTTTGAATGATCCAACCGAATATTTTGGTTGATCTAAACATTTTCGTAGTTTCGTTCTATAAAAATGTATCTAGATCTTGACTTTCAACTACTAATTGTATTCTAGGTCAACAGCTTTTGATAAAAAACTTTTGATAAGGATAACCTGCAGCATTAGAAAACCAAACTCTCGCAACAATTTGACAGAAAAGCTTTTTCCATACATTTGTGTGGGGTTCTTTAATCACTTATGAATTTCGAGGTTAGATTGCCTGCATACCTACACATTTGAATGCACGATGAGACAATTTTTGAGACGCAAAGTGGTCACTGGCGTGGGCTGACATCATTTGCTTCGATGTGTTTAGTATAGTCAATGGAAGTATTTGGTTGAATCAACCAAATTATTTTGTTACATTAACCAAATCGTTTTCTAATAAATAAGATATTCCGCTCAACACATTTATTTGATTGAATCAACTAAACATGCTCAAATAAATATTTACATTGAATTGACCAAATATTAATTTGTTGTGTTTTTTAGAAATAACCAAAGGTTTATTTGCGCTGACCAAATTTTTAAGTTCCAACAAACAAAATAGGTTGAACAAACTGTTTTGTTGAATCAACTGAATCTTTTCTCTAAGTGAATTGAAATATTCATGGGAATTTCGCAATTTATTTATTTTATGATTCTTTCAGTTTTATAATTCGTTAAGTTATATTTTCGGCATTTCCTTCGTTAATTTGTGGTTTTGTTTTTATTTTTTTGTTAAAATATATTAGCCCCGGATATTCAAACACTTTTCAATATAGGGAAGAAGATCTAATTTTTTTATATTGCTGTTTTACAATATAATGCGACTAATCCAAGTGATCAAATTTTTTGGTCTTTACAGTCTTATAAAAAAACAACACATTGCTATTCTGGTGTCAAAATTTTTAATACGATCGACGTTTCGGCTCGACTTTGAGCCATTTTCAAGATCTAAACAAAATAATTTTAAAAAAGTTTTTAATAAAATGAACATAAGTTAATTAAGTCGAAACAACAATTTGAAAAAATATATGGTAAAATCTAAAAACAATTACCTGAAGTCGATAAAAATTGTCAGAAAACATTAATAAAAACTGACGTCACATCAATAATACTGTAGTCAAATTAATAAACAAATAAGTTTAAAATCAAAAGATCTTTAATACTCTGGCGAGATATTAAAGATCCATAAAATATGTTCTACATTTTTAGCGATAAGTCAAAGCAACATCTAACAACGATGACATGAAGATACATTGAACGAAACAGACGGGTGTTTACATTAATCAAACCTACAAATTCACTTTACAATTATATCGATGGTAACATCAAAACAATGTAATGGTAACATCGATGTCGATGGTAACATCAAAATATATAAAAATCTCTTTTTTTTCGACCCCCTTGAAAACGCGCCGTTGCATGCAGGTGAAGCAGGCGTGATATGGCCACTTCCAGCTCACTGACGTTTGCAAATGCACACTCCGCTGTTGGACCGACATGAAACTTTACGCCCTCTACATGAGACTTTACGCCCGCTATATGAAACTTTACGCTCACTTTGCATACGCATACAGTATAGTGTGTGTCAAGGGCGTATGGCGATTTTGACTCGTCAAAATAGACTTCTTTAAACCCTCGATACACAATGTACTATTTTAAATTTACTTCTCAATACTTTTATCTTATTAAGCTTCTTTGAGTCTTTCGGTGGTTATGGAGACATCTAATGTCCTTAGGACATCTTAACGACCATTAACTACCATGCCTACTTGGTAGGTATTTTTATTGTTCTCAAGTTACTTATCTGTCTTTGATTTCACAAACTCGTTTATTCATTTTATGTATTTTCTCATGATGTAACAAAAAGTAAACTCGAAAAGGAATTTTTTTCAATAATTTTTATTAAAGTTTTACTATTGTTTATGTGACGATGTATAATGGCGGGTTACACATTAGTCTTCGTCATTGGTGAGTGAAATCTCAAGGTTTATTTATTTGGGTGGTACTCATTTTTTTTCAAATTTTCTTGGTCTCCCCCTCCAGAATTGTTCGAATACAAGAAAAAAGTAATGTGGCATGATTTTCTTGGAAATTATCTGGTGAATAATTTTTAAATTCAACCCCTATAAGCCATTTTTATAGGGTCTCGAAAAAAACTCCATAAGTGCAAAATTGAAATATTATGTCCCGCGGAAAAAAAAGTTCCCTTGCTCAAACATGGGTCAAAAAAAGGTCAAAAATGTGTAAAGTTCGACGGATTCCAGAGTTCAACTTGCATAAAAATAATTAAAACCTTACTAATTCTCTCTATTTATCATTTCACATAAATTGGCCTAGTTTTAAGTGCTTTTTGGTACAAAAATTCATAATTGGTTCCGAATATCAAAACTGTACGCATCACGGCAAATGTAAGATTTGAAAATCTATTAAAATTTGTTGAAATCGATATTTCCTCGTAGAATAATAATATTTTCTAACCCAAAGTTCGATTGTTAGGTAATAAACTTTCTTAGACTATAGCCGCAAAATTTCTAATTCTGAAAAAAAATGGGAGGAAGAATTTGGGCATGTTCAAAATGTTTAAAATCCCGTGAGCCTGAGGCCGACGCGAAAACGTGAAAGACCAGGCCGACCCTACCCAATGTCACTTTACTCACACTCACTTTCGAAGAATTTATAGAATTCAAAAAATTCATAGATTTCGAGGAATCCATGTGATTCGAGAAATTCATAGAATTAAAGGAATACAGAGGAGTCAGAGAATTCAGAGAATTCAAGGGATTCAAAGAATTCGAGGCATTCTGCAAATTCAAGGCATTCAAAGAATTCGAGGCATTCAGCAAATTTCAGGCTTTCAGTAAATTCAAGGCATTCAGTGAATTCCTTGAATTAAGCGAATTCAAGGAATTCAGAGAATTGAAGGAATTCCGAGAATTATAAGAAATCAGAGATTTCAAGTAATTATAAGAATACCAGGAATCAAAATCATTCTGTAAATTCTCAGGATTTTGAATTCTTTGTATTCATAGAATTCTTGGAATATCTGGAATTCTCTGAATTCCTTAAATTCTCTCAATACTCTTAATTCTCCAAATTCTTAAAATCTATGAATTCCTTGAAATCTCTAAATTCCTTGAATTATCTGAATTTCTTGAAGTCCCCAAATTTCTTTGAATTTTCTTTGAACTCCCTGAAATCCTTGTATTCGTTGAATTCTTTGAATTCACTGAATGCCTTCAATTTCCTGAATGCCTTGAATTTTCTGAATCCCGTAAATTCTCTGAATTCCTTAAATTCTCTGAATTCAGGGAACTATATGAATTCCTCGAACTTTCTGAATTCCTTGAATTCTCTGAATTCCCTGAATTGTCTTAATTTTCTGAATTCGTTTAAATCGTTGAATTCTCTCAATCTCGTGAGTTCCTTGAGTTTGTTGAATTCTTTGAATTCGCTGAATGCCTTCAATTTTCTGAATGCCTTGCTTTCTCTGAATCCCTCGATTTCTCTTGATTTCTTGAATTCTCTTAATTCCTTGAATTCTCTTCATTCCTGAAATTCTCTGAATTCCTTGAATTCTCTGGATTCCTTAGAGGAGAAGGACTTCCTTCAATTTTCTGAATTCCTTGGATTCTATACATTTTTCGAATTATATGAATTTCTGGAATGCCTAGGAAATCCTGGAACTCTATATTCTAAATTCCTAACTTTATTTTTTTTTCAATTTCTAACTCCAAATTCCTTGACAGTGAGCCTAGTCGTTCGAATTTTCGCGTCGACCTTAGGCTCACGAGATTTTCCAAATTCTGCACATGTCCAAATTCTTTCTCCAATTTGTTCTTTATAATCAGAAATTTTCTGGTTATAGTCTAAAAAATGTGTATTATTATCTAACAATCGAACTTTGAGCTGCAAAATGGTATTATTCAACTAGGAAATATTAATTTGAAAAAATTGAATAGATTTCTGGAACTTACTTTTGGTGTAATGCGTACAGTTTTGATGTTAGGAACCAATTATGAATTTAGGTTTGAAAAGTGCCTGAAATTATGCCATTTTGTTTGAAATGATAAAAAGGGAGAATTACTAAGATTTTAGTTGTTTTCATGCAAGTTAAACTCTGGAATCCGTCGAGCTTAGTGCTGGACTAATCATTTAAGTTTAGCATGTGACGTGGCCACAAGTAATACTTAGGCCACGCAACAAACCATACATTTCTCATTCTTGAATAATCTATAAAACATATTTTGAAGTTTTAACATTCTTTTTGCAACACCCACTCCAAAAGTTGACGTTTGCTTGCATGTAGATGGTGCCTAAAGGACCTTATTTGAGCAGACTGTAGGCGAAATAATTTTCGCGCATGCGCAGTTTGAAGATGGCTTACTTTAGACATTGGTGAAAAGGCTGCGCGTTAGGGTGGACCAAATTACACGAAAGTTTCCGAATCGAATCCTAATAGCGCGGAAAAGTTGCTACTCGTCGCCCTGATCACAATAAATTTTTTTTTCCTAAATCGGACCATATCTTCCGGTCGCACATCGCGTTCAAAGTTTCGAAAAATCGTGAAAACATGAACATGAACACGTTTTTTAAATATCCTCTGACTGAAAAAAAACATTCCCCTTCTCATCCCCCTCTCCTGTAAGGGTGGGGGAGGGGCAAATATCGGAAAAGGGAGCCATTTTATGGTCGTTATTTTCCTCGTGTGAAGTGTGCTGGTGCGACCGGCTAAGGCGTTAAAAGCGTTAAAATATATTATATTTAGAACAGTATTACGTAAATATACATCAGCCGCAATATGATGGGATGGAAGGGGGGAGGTGAGCCTCAGCGAGGGTTGACCAATGGCCAAGATAGGTGGGCGGCAGCCGGTTCTAGGAATTCACCTTACCGCTGCGCGCAACGTGCCAACCAGACAAGTCGAGACGAGTCGAATTTTAGTGTTTTACTGTGCATTTTATTGTTGATTGGAGAAGGAGTTTGATTGACAATGACGTCGAGGACGCTCGGTCAAAAATGGCATTGTCCGTTATTTGGACCGCCTAAAAATCTGAACAAACAGATTCTTCCTTCACATGCTGATGTTTTGCTACACTGCCAGTATGTTGGACATTACATAGCCCTGGCTTCGGCCAGTCCAAAACAGGATGTCAGCTTCTCTGCAGTAGCTAATGTCGTTGCTGATGCATTTCTGACTGTCAAATAAAGTTTTTTGACAGTCAGAAATGAACGGGGTGTACTCTTTTTGTGTTTTCAGGTATTTTTTGTCCCTGTTTAACTTGTTAAGGATGTAGTAATACTTATCGTGAAGAGTTTTGATAAGTTGTATAATTCTCGTGCGAGAGACCTCTGACAAAGATGCCTTAGTGTAAATGGACTCTATATCATCAGCAACGACATTATCTACTGCAGGAAGAATCGGTTCGTTCAGACTTTTAGGCGGTCCAAATAAAGGACAATGAAATTTTTGACCGAGCGTCCTCGGCGTCATTGTCAATCAAACTCCTTCTCTAATCAACACTAAAATGCACAGTAAAACACTGAAATTCGACACGGCTCGACTTGTCTGGTTGGCACGTTGCGCGCAGCAAGAAGGCGAATTCCTAGAACCGACTGCCGCCCACCCAGTTTGGCCATTGGTCAACCCTCGCTGAGGCTCAGCTCCCCCTCCCCTCCCATCATATTGCGGCTGATGTATATTTACGTAATACTGTTCTAAATATGATATATTTTAACGCTTTTAACGCCTTAGCCGATCGCACCAGCACACTTCACACAAGGAAAATAACGACCTTAAAATGGCTCCTTTTTACGATATTTGCCCCTCTCCCCACCCTTACAGGAGAGGGAGATGAGAAGGGGAAGTTTTTTTTAGTCAAAGGATATTTAGAAGAGGTCACATACCGAGTTTGAACAAAATTCGATTAGTATAACTTACTAAGAAAAAATCCCAAAACGTGTTCAATTTTTCACGATTTTTCGAAACTTTGAACGCGATGTGCGACCGTAAGATACGGTCCGATTTAAGAAAAAAAAATTTTATTGTGATCAGGGCGACGAGTAGCAACTTTTCTGTGCTATTACGATTCGATTTGGAAACTTATGTGTAATTCGGCCCACCCTACTGCGCATCCGCACATTCGAGATGAGGTACTTTAGACACTGGCATAGGTAACTTTAAACACTGGTGTTGGTATCTTCTTGAAGTAAATTTACATTCAACTTGAACAAATGTTTTAATGATTGAAGTTTTGTTTTTAGGGTTTCGTTGCCCCCCCCCCCCCCGGGCAAAAAAGCACGAACACCAACATTTTTCTTCAATAATTTTTTTCCAAACAAATTTTTTTCAAAATTTTCTTTTCACAAATTTTTTTTCCAAACGTTATTTTCACAAAATTTTTTTCCAAACATCTTTTTTCATAACATTTTCTTTCAGAACATTTTTTTCAAACATTTTTTTTCGAACAAAAAAAAAATTCTTCTCAATTTCTTCACTCCACTCTATGCAATATAAAATTAGTATTTTCCGTTACCACTTCCTAACAACTTTTTCGGCCTGGCGTTGCAAAAAATGGCACTTGTATCACAAATAACTATTTACCTGTTAAAAATTGATCATACGTAGATATAAAGGACCACCCTCGTCCAAGTGCCATCTTTGCACGTGCACAGTTATCACTTGGACACGTGTGGACGTACACAGACGATACTTGGACATCTGTGCACGTGCACAGACGGTACTTGGACAAATGTGCACGTCGAAATTTTGGCGTGCACAGATAAGCTCCTGTGGACTTGGACGTGCACGGTTGTCAGTCCGGCCGTCGACGTGCATAGTTGGGCACGTGCAAAGTTGCTACGTGCATAGTTGGGCACGTGCAAAGTTGCTACGTGCAAAGTTTTCCGTCACCCATTTTTTTGTGAAAAACGTTAATTTTACTTGAAACTGTTAAAAATTTGCCATCCTATTTGAACTATAGTGATTTTTGTTTTACGATACCAGTTTTTGGTATGAAACTTTAACCTAACCTGAAATTGTTAAAAATCAGAAATCTTGATGATATGTGTTTAAAAATGCTAATTTCCAATTTAAAAAACATCACACAAACTACAATTTTAAATAAATTTCAAGTCTTCTTCGCAATGTTCGGATTTTATAATATTTTTCTTATCCGCTTTAGGTAAAAGTCATATGGTTTTAATTCAATTAAAATTTACAAAAGATCATTCTACACCTTGAAAGATCCTTTAAAATTTTATTCATAATGTTTTCATTATATGTCATATAGTAAATTGTCTTATTTGAAACATAACTAAATGAAAATAATTCTGCGTATTATTTTTAAATGGAATATCTTCCCAAAAATGGGACGAATATAATTGTAAAGAAACTTTGAAGGAATGAAATAAGCTTTTGTGAATCAAAATGGAATGTAACTGACGTATTTTGCCAAAAAGAAGATGCAAAAATAGAAATAGTTATACAAATAACTACACCTCATCTAAGTGCAATTTTTTAAACACGTTTTATTAGCTTCAAAATTCTCTCAAATTCGACCTGACATGGTAGTGAAAGGATATATCCAAAGTCGAACCGATAGTGGGGATTTATCTCGATAAACTGTGATCAATCATACGAAAATTTAAATCTTTGTATTTGATTAAATCCTATTATTGTAATGAATAGTTACAAAATAAAACTAAACTGAATATTTTGTATGCAAATAACGCTGTGATAATGTAAAATCCATTTCTTTAAAGAAACGATATTTGCTATTTGATTTTTCACTTTTCAGCTTTCTATTTGTCTCGTCAAGCGTTTATAGTCGTCCGGGCATATGTTTTATGTTGACTGGGATTTTAGGAAATAAAAAAAAAAATAAAAAATCCGTAGAATAGCACGGTTTCAACAGCAGTCTATTTTTGACAAGCTGTATCTCGAAAAATATTGACTTTCTGAAAAATTTGTTTATTGATATAGAGAAAGTGACTTTTGATGAAGAATATGAAAATGTTCTTTTTTGATAGAGAGAGTAAGTGACATTTACTCGTTGCGGCCAATGGTCCTCTTGGCAGTCAAGGCTCTAAATCAAAAAACTGTCAAGGTTTATTGAGCGCCAGCCAGGTTTATAAAACTGGCAACATATTCAAAAATAGTCAACATTTAATTTACTCAAAACTTTACACGAGCATGAGGCAAAAGCTAGAAAGAGGTCTGATGGTTGGACCAAAGAAGTTGAAAAAAAGAATTCCCAAAAACACATTATATTTTCTGAATTCCAGATTAAATTACTTACATTTGTCGAATTTTTTTTTGAAAACTGCCAAAGTAACCTCACAATATTAGTTACACATTCGGAAGCCGACTCCTCGAAAAACAAGGTCCGTCCAATCAGGGCCGCCACAAAAAAAGAATGAAAAATGGAAAACGCTATGTCATTTTGCCTTTTTTTGCAAATTTTATGCTCAAGAAAAAATTTGTTTGCTCTTCAAACTTCCGAGATAAGGGGCTTGCGGGGTCTTCCCGGGCCACGGCGACGGACGAGTTGCGCGATCGGGACACCGAGGGTACGACGCTGAGGTCTTCCCCTCTTCCGAACATGATGCCGCCCGTCCGTCGAACTGTCCCCGACTCCCGCTGGACTGCAGCCAACCCTTCCCTTCCCGACCGATTCTCCGGCACAGGCAGGACCACCGGCCCCAATTGAACTTCCGGTTTCAGTTTGATCGCCGGTTCCAGCTGAACCTCTGGCACCGGCAGCACTCCCGGTTCTGGTTGAATTACCGGTTCTGGTCGAACTGCCGGCCCCAGGGGAACCTGCGGTTCGGGCTGCATTTCTGGTTCCGGCTGAACCTCCGGCACCGGTAGCGCCTCCGGATCCGGTTGGATTACCGGTTTCAATCTTCCTAGGTCTTCCCCGTTTTCTGGATGGCTGATCTCCTCTTCCAACTCCGGCACCGTCACTGGCCGGTAACGGCGAATTTGGGATATCGCCGGGAGCTAAGGGAACCGTTCCGACCGGTCTATGGGCTCCCACCGATGGCGAAGCAAGGGGGCTCGGTTGATGGCGCGGGGTCGTCGAAAGTATAAGCGGCAGGTGTGGCCCCGACGCCTTCGCAGTTCCTGTACCGTCTCCGGGCAGTTTTACGGGACTCTCTTCTTCATCTTCACTCTGCGAAAAAGGACCTTCGTTAACTAAGTTCGGATCGATCGACCAGTAGTGTTTTGAATGTTTAATATGAGCTTTCTAGATTATTCCACCCTCATCCTGAATTTCATAAACCACTGGTGATACTACTTTTATAACTTGGAACGGACCCGCATATTTCGGGGATAGCTTTCTCGCGACATAATCTATAGCTGAAGACAAAGTATGAGTCCTGCGCCACACATCATCACCTACTTGGTAGCGGATATCTCGTCTACTGCGATTATAATACTTCGCCTGACGATCGGACGCTATATCCAACCGCTTACGGTAATATATCGAGGGCTCCCTCTTCCTGTCGCCTCAACCTCTTTGCCAGTCTAGGCTCTCAACCGTAGTTTAAGAGCGCTGGCGACACACAAGTCGAACTGTGAACCGCGGTATTATACGCAAAACGGAAAGCGGGAAGATGTTTATCCCAGCTACGATGATCATCTTCTACGAAAGATGATATCATGGTTTTTATCAAACGATTAACCCTCTCAACCGGATTAGCTTGATCATGGTACGGTGGGGTAGTGAAGTGTCTAATCCCTAATTAAGATGCGGCCTTCGAAATCAATTTGTTCACAAACTCCGTGCCATTATCGGTGAACAGTAATTCTGGAGTACTGTACAATCGACTGAAGTTTAGCTGCCTTAGACAATTCTTTTTATCACCAATGTGTACTTTATTATAGGTAAAAAATTTATGTACTATATTTAGCTGCAAATGTTTATTCAAATGATAATACTATCGTTAGTTTTTATTTTAATGTTGAAACGGAATTTAAACTCCAAGAGTTCCAGATTACTCAGCTTCTCGAATATTAGATTCCCGATTTTTTGCTCCCCGGAATGAAAGTACCGCATTTTTGTGCTAGTCGAATTCGAAGGTCCAGATTATTCTGCTACGCGATTAATAGATTCCCGATGTTTTTGCTCCTTGAAATAGAAGTACTAGATTTCACTTTCTATTCGAGTTCGAAGTTCAAAAATTATTCTGGTAAACGAGTAATAGATCACTGATTCTTTCGCTTCTCGAAAATAATGTGTCGGATCTTCATGCTGCTCGAATAATAGATTCCAGAGGTTTATGATGCTCAAAACTGAAATACTAGATTGCTTTGCTACTTGAATTCGAAGTCCTAGATTATTCTGCTACCCGAACAATACATTCCCGCATTTTTTGCTCCTCGGAAATAGAGCGTCGGATTTTTTGCTACCTTATTTCCAAGTTCTAGATTATTTTACTACCGATTATTAAATTCCCGATTTTTTTGCTTCTCGAAGTTAAAGTACTCAAACAGAAATTCTACTAGTTCTATACGTATATTTTGAACCGGATTTTTCAAACATCGCGCTAAGTCCCGACCTCTATACTGTTCTATATGGATGTTACGAATATGTGATATATATGGAATTCCAAACAGAAATTGTACTAGGTTTTATATGGTGATTTCTTACAGGATTGTCCAGACATCTCGCTATGTCCCGACCTCTGTACGGATCTGTGTGGATGTTACCAATATGTATTTCATATGGAATTCCAAACAGAAATTCTACTAGGTTCTATATGGTGATTTCTTACATGATTTTTCAAACATTTTTCTATCTCCATAAATATACAGTGATCCATATAGATTTCACTAATAGTTTACCTATTTGGAATTTTAAATAGCAGTTCTACTAGTTTCTATATGGAAATTTCTTACATTATTTTTTAGACATCTCGCCATGTCCCGACATCTGTACGGATCTAATATATGTGGATGTTACCAATATATAATTCATATGGAATACCGAACAGAAATTCTACTTGGTTCTATACGTATATTTCGAACAGGATTTGAAAATTTTGGAAGATTCCTTTGAATTCGAAGAGGAAAAACATCTAGTACTTCAATATCAATTTCAATATCATTCACTTACTGTCAAAATGGAAATCAACAATATCTATCTAATCTAAGGTCACTCTTCACGGTGGTCGGGAAGCAAAAAAAAGTCTGCCTGAAACACCTAAGAAAAGTGAATGTGGCATGCTCTTTCGGGTACCTAGGAGTGCTCAAAAATCATCGAGACAAAATCTGAACAGATTCTGTTTGCGAGAAAATCACATTTTTGTTCAGTCAAAAGTACCAATAATCGGTTTTTTGAGAATATCTCCTCAGGGATGTATTTTATCACAAAAGTTGTTTGGATATGATTTCTAGAGAATTAAATTACCTTTCGAACGAGCCCTATAACTTTAAAAATATGTATTGGTTTCCGAGATAGAGTGCATATCAGTAGGCCATAAATACCGAAAACTGATTTTCGGGAATATCTCCTAAAGCATGTATCTTATCACTAAATTACTCCAAGCATGATTTGTAGAAAATTTAATTACCTTTAAAATGAGCCCTATAACTTTCAAAAATATTGGTTGGTTGCTGAGATAGAGCGCATATTAGTGAAGTCAATTAGTGAAAAAAATCCGTTTTTCCGAGATGCCTCCTCAGGAGCGTATTTTATCCAGAATATGATTATCGATGTTGTTAGAGGACTCAATTGCCTTCAAAATGAGCCCCTGTACATTCGCAAATGTTCAATTGTCACCGAGATAGAGCGCCTCAACGTGGACCCTTTTTGATCATTTTTCACGAAAATCGTTGAAAATAAGTTTTTCAGAAATTTCTCATGTCTTAAGATGCTAAAAAAAAGTCGAATCAAAATCTGAAAAAATTCTATTTATGAGAAATTTCTGAAAAACTTATTTTCAACGATTTTCGTGAAAAATGACCAAAAAGGGTCCACCTGAGACGCTCTATCTCGGTAGAGATAAAGATACCTCCTGAGCAGGTATCTCGAAAAAACGGATTTTTTCACTAATTGACTTCACTAATATACGCTCTATCTCAGTAACCGGTCAATATTTTAAAAAGTTATAGGACTCATTTTAAAGGTAATCAAATTTTCTACAAATCATGTGTAAAGTACTTTAGTGATAAGATACATCCTTTAGGAGATATTCCCGAAAATCAATTTTCGGCATTTATGACCTATTGATATGCGCTCTATCTCGGTAACCAATACATATTTTTTTAAAGTTATAGGGCTCGTTGGAAACTTTTGACTGAACAAAAAAGTGATTTTCTCGTGAAAAGGATCTGTTCAGATTTTGTCTCAATGATTTTTGAGCACTCCTATGTACCAGAAAGAGCATGCCACATTGACTTTTCTTAGGTGTTTCAAGATCTTTCACCTTTCCTGCGACGGGAATCGAACCTCACGTCTTACCGATTGCCCGTCGGGTGTTGCAAACACTGAGCTACTACAGAGATCGAAGGCTGATACTTTCTTCAGATATACGCTTTTCATTTTTTCGATGGTGATAATACAGATTCCTTATAATTCAACTTGTGTTCAAAACATAACTCCTTGCTATGAAAAGCTTATATCTGGAAAAAGTATCTGTCTTCGATCTCTCTAGAAGCTCAGTGGTTGAAGCACCCGACCGGCAATCCGAAGAAGTGAGGTTCGATTCCCACCGGAGCGAAGGAGAAAGATCTTTTTCAAGGAATTGAAAATTTATAATTTTTATATTTCGATACTTCAATTTCGCGGAGCAAAAAAATGGATAATATATTATTTCAGTACCGCAATAGTTTCGAACTCTCGGAATTTAAATTCCGTTTCAACTTCATTATGATAATTAACGATATTTTTATCATTTGAATAGTATATGAAAAATTCTTACCTGTAATAATGTAAACACTGGTGATTAAAAGTATTTTTAGGGCACTTAAACTTCAGTAGACTGTACAATTATTTTTTAATTTGATTACATTCCACTTATTCGTTAGTTAATACTTACGGGGTAAGCTATAGAATACATAAACTTCCGACAAGGAATTAGTCAATTTAAAGGTTTGAATCATCTTTATATTGTTTTATGCAGTTTTTCATGACATTTTATATTGTCCATCGCAGAGCAAAAAGGAGCAAAAGTCACCGCTGTGTTTTCTAAATATTATTATTTTTCACGCGTGTAATAAGTATATGTAAGTCCCGCTACATAAATTTACGTGGAAGGGTAGTTTTTGGGAGAAATTATAAAAGGGTAATTTTTCAGGTGTTAAATAATTAATTTAGAATTCTGAATCAACTTTACGTTATTCAAGGTGGTTTTTACACGTTTGCAACATTTGTGGTCACGAGGGTCTTTGAACATTTTTTTTTTTAAGGAGTAAATTCGAACCTTGGGGACCGCGAGCCTAATATATACATCTCACTTAAATATATTTAAAATATATACACGTAAGATTCCCCACATGGGCGCGCAGTCCACAAGGAACGAAGGTGAGTGTGGGACTTACCGAAACGGCACCTACCCACTAAACCCTAACTCCTTTTCCCGTCAACCCACGTCCTCGGAACCGCTTTCGCATTACTTCAAGGACATGGGGGTAAGGCCACTAAGTCGTGCTTCGACTTCCATCTATTACAGCCAGCTTGGCATTTCAACGCTTCTCACCCAAACAAGATACACGCATCGTCCTCAGCAGTGCAGTTGTATCGCACAACGGGCTCGTCGGCCTTCGGCATCTTGGTTTGATGCAATTCTTTAACTTAGTCGTCCTTGAGGTTTCCTCGATGAGGCTGCCTCTCGGAACGATAAGCACCTCATAGTCCCGGGTAGGTGATCCGTCCGGGATTTCTCCCCCTTTGCGACGCAGAGGTGGCACTGCGGATTGCTTTCGCACGCCGCAGCCCTATGACCCTCCTTGCCACATCTCCAGCAGGCCCTTGTACGGTCTGGGCCTTCGCAACCGGCTGCCATATGGCCGCAGCCTAGGCAGCGTTAGCACCGAACTTTTTCTGCTTTTTTGTGTACACGGCAGGACACCCACCCCACCTTCAGGTTTCCTGTGCGTACCAATCTCGCAGCCAATTCCTCTGACACCTCCACGAAAGCCTTCAGGTTGCCCCTGAAGGGTCTTTTCGTGAGGCTGGCCTTCACCTTGGTTACCGAAGTGGCTTCTCACAGTCGCTTCGACTTCACTGGCTTCCGTTGTTGGATCGAGATCCAAGACGTCAATCTAGGTACGGGGAACGAGCTCGCGCACGATACCCCCCATCCCGACCACCACCCTGACAGCATCCGAAAATTCGGCCCTGCCCTCTGTTCTAGGTCCGAGCTCCACAAGGACCTCTCCGTTCCTGGTTTGCCTGACTCCCTTGATTTTTGCGCCAAGTTCGTCAGGTTTCACCTTTTGCTTGAGGCCCCTGAAGACCTCGGCATAGCTCAGACCTCCAGCCGGTTTGATGAGAACCGCCACGGGTCGGGTTCTCCTCTTCGGCTCCCTCTTCTTCTTCATGGGTGCGAGTGTAGAAGCGATTTCTTCCGCCTCCTCATCCTTTAGAGTCGAGGACGCCGCGATGTTAGTGCAGGGCCTCGGTTTTTTCGTCCTCTGTTTTATAACATTTGCCTCAACGGGACTCGTTGAAAGCTCCCTTTCACGCTTCCCAAGTTGGGGTTTGGGAGCCTCCACGGCTTCTTCTGTTTGAGTCCCGCTGTTGCTCGTGTCTTTATCGACCTTCGCCTTATTCATATGCTTTTTTTCGACCTCCTCTTCAACATGCTTAATCGCTTCTTGGTAGGAAAGTTCGGCAGAGCCTAAGATCAATGCCATCATTTCCATTAGCACCTGGGCCTCCTTCAGTCCATCCCTGATAGGCATGAACATATTCCTCTTCGTGGAGCAGAAGTCCTGCATCCTTTCCAACACATCGTCCAAATCAACATAGATTTCCCTAGCGTCCTCCATCTTTTCCTCCGCATTTCTTCGGTCCTGTCTGGACGACTTTTCACTGTCGTCCAGCACTCCTACCACATCTAGATCTCCTTTCAACTCATCAAATATACTTCGGTTTATGTTTTCATTATTCGCCATTTGAATTCCCACGAGTACCTAGGAAAATAAAGGTCCACCCCCACAGAGCCTCGCATGCGGGGGTAAGTTCTGCATACTTAGGTTTGTATGACTTAGGGGTAGTTTTTTGGAACACGTATTATATGTTTTCGGAGAGCAAAAAAAAGCAAAAAAAATCTACCCTTATAACTTATTTCATTACAATAATTTGTAGTGAGTTTTCATAGGTGGCGGCGCTGAGTGGACGTCGTGCTAGCGCCGTCACCATTATCTCGTAAGTTTGAAGAGCAAAAACATTTTTTCCCGAGCATAAAATTTGCAAAAAAAAGCAAAAAAATATAACGTTTTCCATTTTTCATTTTGCCTTTGTGGTGGCGCTGAGTGGACGGACCTCGAAAATTAATAATTTTCGCGAAAAAAAGTACACGCTGGTAATGTCGTCGAAAGAGTGAGGATTCTGCCGCTTTCCTCGTGATTTGCCGGTCTTCAAGCCGCATTTCCACAACGTGACTGCCAATTCATAATGCGTCGATATGTAGGGAATCGTTTCGACCGACGAAATCAATTTTGAACCTAATTATCTTTTAAAGGTTTCCGAGACATTAATCCTTAACTTGACGTCTGCGGGAAATTAGGTGTTAAAATTATATTCCTGTCACATTCTCCCCTTTCAAACGGTAACGTCAAGGCAAGAATATAATTGGCGAGCTACTGAAAAAGTATTAATGATTAATGTATACTTATACTCAAATATATTTGCAGAAATAGCAATTCCATCTGGAATACTGAAATTAAAGTTAGATTCGAATTAGAGACATGACTGTCAATTTTTATTAATTTAAAATTGACATAAACAATATAATATGCTTTGGGGACTCTCTTAGCAGTTTTTATATTGCTAAACGCCTTTTATTGTCGAATAGGTTGACTATGTCGCGATGGTTTTGACTAGCTGTCAAAATAAATTGGACCTACGAACGCAAAGAATACAAAATTTAGTTTTAAAGTGATGCATTATCAACCTGGCGACAGATAACTGGGGTTGTCGAAATAAAACACAAAATATTTCGACTAATTGTAAAATGCAAGAAAACTAATATGGTCATATGAGCACCAATATAGAATCGACATAAATAATAATTGAAGGCAAAAAAAAATAAAATTTTGACAAAAGAAGATCGAAGAAATTTATAAAAGAGTCTATTTAGTGGATTTATTATATTTCGACGGGACGATGACAGAAACTCGGGCCGATATTTCATGATTTCGTCGAGTGTGATGTTGTAGAAAGGTGAGGTCAGACACTGGATAGCGACCTTTCGCTTTTCCTCCGCCAACTGTCTTGCCCTTTGCACTTCTGGATTGGCCGGTTTGTCGACAATTTTAAGGGCATTCTCCCTAATTAGGAATTTCCTAATTCGGTTGGGGCAGTCGTCGTCGTCCATGAATTTAGCTTTGACCTTCCTCTTGAGCTCTTGCTCCCCTTCATTTATTAGAAAGCTATGGTCAGCTAGTACTGCCCAGGCTGGCTATGTAGCGTAATTTAGTCGAAGCCAGTCAACCAGTCCTTGGTACCGTATATGACAGTCCGGGCACTCTGAACGGAAGAGCTCCAGATATCGTGAGCACCCTGGACACCGTCCAAGGGCCTGCTCGTGCTCGATGCCATGAGGATAGATACAGTCGACGGTGTCGAAGCCATCTGCCCCTCAAATGCGGCAGAATCCCGGGCGATAAGGTAGCTCGCAATCTTTGAAGTGATGTGTGCATGAACAACAATTAACACAACCACTAATTTGTTTTTTCCCAACAAAGGAGACCAAGCTTTGGGTACCCCTGAATACCTTCTTGGACTCCACCTCAGTGGCAAGTATCTTCGCTCTTTTCTCAATAATGTCTTTCAGCAGGTTCTGACTAACTATTCCACAGTCTGCGATGTAGAGTGGCAGTTCCTATTCTTGGGGATTTGTCAGATGTGGGATACCCAGTTCCTTTAGGATGTCGACAAAGCTGGGGATTTTGACGAATGGCAATGGGTCGACCTTTACTGATGGAGCCGTCACGATTCGTGGGTTATCCGTCGTCTTTAGCTGCTTTTCGGTTTCCATCGACTTTTGCGAAGGATGAACGAGCCTCGGTATTCGGTTTCGTTTTAAGTTTTCATTATATCGTTCCTCCGCTGAGATTCTCTCGGGTTTTGTCAGCTTCAAAACCGGAGGAGGTAGGTGCTGGATTTCATCAAGCAGTTTCTCGGCCTCTGTTCGTCGAGATGGTACTTTAGGAATTGCTCCAGTCGATGTTCCGACTTTGACGAACTCGTCCAATTTTAAATTTGGGTTCTTTAAAGAACGGATTTTTGTCGACTCGAATTTCGTCTCGTCCGATGGGATATCATCGACTTTTTCTCTAGCTGCTTTTTCGGCTTCGGCGATCTCCAACTTCATTGCCGATAATTTCAGCTCAGACTCCATCTAGTGTTGTCGGAGGTGAAGAATTCTCGTGGGAGTTGTCTTTGGAGTGGACCTCACGGAAGTCGAGGTTGAGGAAATGTCGTCAGACATTTTGCTAGTTTTCTTTGACAAGGCAGGTGGTCAAATTCCGCTGCTATGATTCAAGGCTGAAAAAATTTATTATTTAGAACGCAGGCTTCGACGTGGAATTTTCGAGTCTGTTACACGATGTTTACCCACTGCTTTACCACCCTCATCTGATAATTCCACGGTAGAAGCACCACGTATTTTGCTTACAAAGGCAGGCCTTGCATAACCGTGTGCCAGTTTTGATGAATAAGACTCAGCCTTGTTACTCAACTTGTTATTAGGATGGTAAACTTCAGTCCATACTTTAATTCCTACTGACTACATTCTATCTGAATTGGCCGTGGCTGAACGTTTGCCTGAGCTTTTCTTAATTTGATTTTTAAGTTTGTGACGAAATTCGTCAATTATGCTCATACGCTCATCCAATAATCAATTGAAACGTCAACATAACAATTTTTAGTTTTTTCAGGCGAGTGGGAGACATGCCTGATAATGGCTTCGCGTCCATGGTTTAGAAAGAAAGGCGACATTCTACTGTCAGATTGTGGGACAGTGTTGTAAGCTAATGGAATTCTTGACAAATTTTCGTCCCATTCTTTATGGTTGTTCTTTATGTAGGCGCATATCATAGGCTTTATTGTTCTGTTCACCCGTTCAACAGGGTTACTTTAGCGGTGAGCTAATGGGGTTGTTATGAGTTTGATTCCCCTAGCTGTCAAAGAGCTTTCACATCTTTATTCAAGTATTCTTTCTCATTGTCAGTGATACTTTTTTATTGTGATTTGATAATAATAAAAATAAAAGAGACGAAAGAAATAAAAAAAGAGAAGGAAAAGGATTTAGTTGGTTGCCTTCTCATTTTTCTTTCCTCTTCTTCATTTTTGTCCAAAGAAACAAATTTGCTTATTTTGTTTTTCAGGAATTGCAATAGGAGCATTTTGTGGTGGTTGTCCAAATTTTATCGTTGAATTATTGTTTTATTTTCAGGAATTTTATATATTGTCAGTGATAATGGACCTTGGCGTACCACATCCATCAAAATTTGTTTCAAGAGCCTTGACTACCGACTTTCCAGTTCTTTGTCGAACAGGAAACAGTTCGACAAATTTTGTATGAAGATCCTGAACAACTATCAAATCTGAATTTTCTTTTTTCGATCGCGTTTGAGAAACAACTGTATCGACGGATAACTGAGCCCATGGAGATTGCATTGATCTTGTTGATAATTGAACTTTTACAGGGTGTTGATTAAATTTGACTTTGAAACAAACGTTACAATCTTCGACAAAAGATTTGATATGTTTGGTTATTCCGGGCTAATAGAAATGTTGTCGAATTCTGTCCAAAGTTTTGTCACGACCTAAATGTCCTGCTTTCGGGTCATCGCGATTTTCCTGTAGGGATTTCAGAATTTCGTCCGATTTGACAACTTTTTTCTAAGGGTGCTCATAGTCAATCAAAGTTTTTTCGTAATCAGGACGGTGATGGAATAATTCTTTGTTTTCGATTTTCCATGCAGAAAATCTTTCTGGCTGATTTTTAACCAAGTCGAATTTTGTTTCATACTAGTTCTGATCACAGAACGTATTCAGTTGAACTCGACCCTGTACAGCCTCTTCGATACTGAAGGCTTTTGGAGTTTCCCGTTTTCTTAGGGCATTCTACATTCGCATGTCATACCTCACGACAAAGACAACGAGCCAGCTTTGATTCTGCCGTGCAGAAACGTGCAGTGTGTCCTGTTTCACCACAATTGAGACAGTACATTTTCGACTTGCCATATGTAAACTTAGGGTTTCCGGTTTCGTTTGTTCACCGGAGTTTGTTTTTGAAACATTATTTTTGTTGTCAACTGAATCTTTAGTCGAAAAGCATCCAAATTAGTGACTTTTCCACCACCAGAATCTTCTTCGCCTGATTCCACTTCAAGTTCGTCATCGACTTCGTCAACTGAGTCGAATTGACCCTGAACACAATTCAACTCAGTTCGAACTGACCTAGAGCGAAATCTTTGTGTTTCCATCGTTCTTTAATAGAGATAACTACACTCATTCACGTAATGTAGGAAAACGGTATAATTTCGCAGTGTTAAATTAAAGATTTTGAAAGTCAGTCGTGGGTTAAACTTGGTCAAAATTTGTTTTAATTGTTCCTTAAACTCACGTGGGTATTGCATTCGCTCAGAAATGAGGCGAGCGCGACCCGTAAACTCTGCAAGAGATTCATTCTTCTCTCATTTTAAGTTATGAACCTCAAGCAAGAGGTCAGCATCGTCTTTCTTCTCCCTCCACTCGTATCGGAAAGCGCGAGAAAAGACAACAGGGAACATACAAATCTTTATGTATTCCGCTCATACTGAGGTGATCTTCAAGAATCAGTAAGAACTGCTCTGGGTTCTTCTCAGTTTTAGGGAAAGTTAGTTTCCACGAGCTGACAATTCGACCTATTTCCATATCGTTGCTATCGTAGCTAGCGGAACTCCTATCAGATCTATCTGTCGATGATGGATTTCGCCATGGTCGTGAATTACTCGAGGAGCCTGTCCTTCTTCTAGATGGAGCATTTAGGCTTTGACCCGATGACCCTACTTCGTCCAACCTGGGAATTTTGCAAGAATTCCAGGTATTGACTTTCAGTCATGAAAGTTACTTTGTCGACTAAACGACCATCATGTGATAATTCACTCATCAAGACTGGAATAACCCGTGGAATTGTTTTATCAATCCTTTGTCTAAAACCACTCGAGTAAGCAGTTTGTGAATTGTCGTTGTCGAATTCTGGTCGAGGAGCTTGAGAGTTAGTATATGAGTGTTTCGCTTGGTTCGTATTTCCTTCTTCTTTGAACCGTACGTACGTGACGTAACCCCCTCTCCACTGAACCTCTTTCATCTCTTTCGCGCAACGAATTCGATTATGGTCCGAATACCAAAGTACTAGATCTGTTGGGACCAATCTCATATTTCGCGAAAGCCCCCAAACGCGACGAATCATTCACAGTTGCTAAACTGTGACTTTGATGGCGTTGATTTTGTCCATTATCCGAGGGATGAACTAGAAAATTGAAATCGCGAACCTGGTCCTTTGAATTTTTTCCCGTTTCAGCCCTGTAAGTATTAGGGACATTTGGAAGGGGTGGTCTTAAGCTTTGATTTTGATTCGAGAATGTCGGGCCCTTAATTGACCGTTTCATCGCTGCGATTGTATCGTCGAATTGTGAGCTAACGGTATTCAATTTGCGTTCTAACATGTCGAATCTAAGGTCTCTACTTGTTTGAGGAAACCCTACTTGTTGTGTGGAAGTGGGGGTTCTAGAGCCTCTTACCCTTCCCCTTCATAAACTTAAAGGAGAATTTCTCTTTGTCGATTCGCAACCTGAGGATCATTTAGGGCCTTATCTTGCGGGACCAACCCTTTATTTTCTGGATTGTTACCACTGAAAGTTTGATTCAGTGGGTTTTCTGCATCATTGTTGGGAGCAGTGTTCTCCGACAAATTTTCGCGAATTTGATTTCTCAACTGTCGAGATTTATCCGAAATTCTTTCAGGGGGTGTTACAAACATTATGAGTTTGATTGAAAACAACTAGAAGCAAACAACCTTGAGCAAAGTAGTTTCAAATTAGTCCAATCTATCAAAAGACATCCGAAAACTTCCAATACAAAATCAGAGCTGCCATCTTTGTTACGGGATATTCCCTACCATTCGAATCTATTTCTCGCAACTTTACTCGGTTTTTGAAATCTATTCAATTATTTAATTTAAGGTCCTACTACCAGTCAAAGAGTCATGGCGAGACATTAGTTTTAGAGCATGGTGGAAATAAAAATTTCAAATTCAAAATTCGAATATCTGAAATTGAAGCATAATTTCGTCAAACCGTCAGGTGAAAACCTAATCAACTTAATTCATTCAGTTGAGTTTAATTTAATTCCGGAAGATCTTCCGTATGTATTTCCTCAATATTTTGACCACAACTGTGGCAAGACACAAGTGCTTGTCTAAAAGTAAGAAGTAAGGTTAATTACTTTCAAAAATCAATTACAAATTATTTCAGATGCCAATTTAAAAAAAATTAATTTTATCAGACAATATGCAGAATCTTAAATTTCGTCGAAAATTAGGGTAAGACCCATTAAACTCGACGAAACTGGCACATCTTAACACGAGATGACATCCTCGTGAAATTCATAAAAATCATTTCAAAAAATTTCAAAGTTGGTAGGAACAGCCAGGGCAAGACCTAAACCATTCTAACACACTGGCACACCTAACACGAGATGCCATCCTCTTGAAGTTCACAAAATTTTTTAATAATAATCCAAAATTCAAAATCGGGAGATATTGTCAAGGCAAGACCTATGCAATTCAACCAACTGACAAACCTAGATATGATATGCCATCCTCATATCATTCAAATTTTAAAATTTTAGGTTCCCGAGCGATTGTAAGATGAAGTGGACCTAACCCCAAAATTCAAAAGTCACAAATTTCGTAATACACAATAATTTATTCGACGACTGTGGCAAAACATAGATCGCCAAACTTCAAAATTTCAAATAATACAGGTTTCAAAATGTTAAATATAAATATAATCAGGGTAATATTTCAGAATAGTATCCAATTATTTCATGAAAAATAGTTACAATAGTTAGACAAAGATCCCGAATAAATATCATAAGCAAAGCAGCTGTCGACTATTTCGTCAAACTATAGTATAATCACTATGCTATATCATACTCACAAATACCATAATCCGATTTACATGCTTTTTTGCTTTGAAATTCCACTCGAGTTTTGGTTTCAAGAAGTCTTAATTCCTATGTGCAAATTCTAATTTAAATATTTCATTACATTTCAAAATACGAGTTCAATCAGTTCTACAGAGTCAGACAGTTTTACTTTATTTGAGATAACCTAAGATAAACGTTTATTTTTCAGCCTGCTGGCCTTAAAAAACTGACTTGCTTACACATCCATTTTTTACAGAATTTTCTTAAAACTAACCCTTAAAAACTAACATCCTTCCATTCCTTATCTCTAAGCCGCACGCTCGTATCGCCTTGCCTTCCTCGCTTCGCCTCGCTCGCATATCCCTACTTTTTCGCATTGCCTCGCTTGCCAACCTCTGTTATCGCTCTAATACCTACTACTTATCTACTATTTACAATATTTACATGTTACTTATATCTACTTTCCCTCCTATTTACAATCTTTCCTTCTCCATTCCTCTTCCTCCTTCCTTCTCTTCATCTCCATCTTACCCAACACTCCCTTCACCCATGCTACTGCCCTTTTTTCCCCCTTTTCATGCAACAATACCTCCATGCTTATCTCACTTCTTTCTACCTCCACGCACTCCTCCAACCAGTGCTCCACTCTTGCATCCCCCTTTCCACACAGTTCACACATCCTCTTCTCTCGCGAGAGCCAGAACCTATTGAAGCCCTCCATGCACCCACACCTCATCCTCGCTATGAGCTCCTGACTTCCTTTCTCTCCTTTCTCACATAAATATTGCGCTCTTGCACTTGGCATAATCCACACATAGTTCCCGTTGAATCTTGACTCTCTTATTCTCTCTTCCCCTTCTGTCTTCTCTCTCTCCATGCCGTTTTGCTTAACCACGTCATAAACCTTCCTTCCTTCCTCGTGCATCCTTCTCACTTCATCCATCTGCAGTCCATTCATTCTAAAATACCTTTCCCTCTCAGCCTCCATCTTCCCACCCCCTCCCTTGTTCTCCTTTTCCCACCAACACGCCCTAACTAGCCTACTTCCCCCCTCTTCCAAAAATTTCTCCTCATATTTACACGCCCGGCTCCCTGCTAGAATTCCTACACTCGCTCTCCCCGTCTCCCTCCTGACAATATAATTAGGCGTGTTCCTTGCCAACCCCAGGGTCCGCTTTACATACCTCTCCTGCGTTCTATTAACCTCTTCACTTTCCTTCCACCCCCACACTTCTACCCCATACAATAGCACACTCATCACTAGTGAATCAAACAATTTCATTCTCCTTCCAAAATCATCTGCGAATAACTTCTTTCCCAACCCCCACACCTGCCTCATCACTACATTTGCCCTCCTCACTCTCTCTTTTATGTGACCATCCACTCCACCATTCCTTCGAAACACGAAGCCCAAGTACACAAACTCTTTCACCTCCTGCACCTCCTTTCCCTTCCACTTCCACTCCCTTCCCTTATCCCTTCCCCCTCCTTTTCTGAACACCATAACCTTGGACTTTTCCACATTCAGCTCTAACCCCTTTTTATCCAGGTATCTTCTCAACCTCTTAATCATCTCCTTTAAGGCCTCCTCGCTGCTTGCCAGCAACACTATGTCATCTGCATACGCTAGTGACCAAATTCTAACCCCTCCTATCCTGACTCCTCCTACCACCCCGGCCTCCAGCTTACTTTCCATATCCGCAATTAAAATCGCAAAAAGCGTTGGGCTAAGTGGACACCCTTGCCTTAACCCCCTATCCATCCAGAATCCCTCCGAAATCCCCTCCCCTCCTCTTACCTTATCTTTTGTCTCTTCATATATCTCCCTTACCCTTTCAATTAGGCCCCTCTCTACTCCCCTATCCTCCATCGCCTCCCACAACCTCCCCCTATCCACCGATGGAAACGCGCCTTTGAGATCCACAAAAAACGCGTACACTCTCGCCCCTTTCTTCGCTAATTCTCTATCTACCACGTGCTGCAGCACGTAAATATTGTCGATAGTACTCCTACCCGCCCTAAATCCCGCCTGCGTCTCCGGCAATATTCCTTTCCCCTCAACATCCTTCCGCAGTCTCTCTGCCACCACCATCGCATATACTTTATACGCCGTATTCATTAACGTAATCCCTCTATAATTTTCCTGCATATCTCTATCCCCTTTCTTATACAGTGGCACTATTAAGCCTTCTCTCCACCCTCCTGGGAATCCCTCACCCCTCCAAACTTTCTTCACTACCTCCTTCAGCCTCTCCCTAACCTCTTGTGTACTAAACAGCCATGCTTCGTTCTCTACCCCATCCAGCCCTGCTGCTTTTGACCTTTTCAACTTCCTTATCTGCTTCTCTATCTCCTCGTCATTCAACTCCTCAATCTCTGCCTCCCCCGTTCTTCTACTTCCCCCATCCGTCTTCCTTGAATCTGAGCCCTGGAACGATTCTTTAAAAAATTCCCTCCACTCCTCACTCCCTATCTTCTCGCTGACCCCCACTCTGCGCTTCCTAAACCTATTTATTATCTTCCAGACGTCCCCCTCCGTCTTAACATTTGCTAACTCCTCTTTCAGCTCTTTCTCCTTTTCCTGTTCTTTCTTCTTACACATCAATCTAAACCCCTTCCTCGTTTCTACGTACTCCTCCCTTCTCGCATTACCCTCTTTCCACTTCTTGTACTTCCTCTTCACCTTCCTTTTCATCTTTTTACATTCCCTATCCCACCATGGCTTCACCATTCCTTTCTTCTTCTTTCTGGATACCTTCTTTTGCACACACCCTTTCACGTTCTCTTTCAGATCCTCCCATATCTCTTCCACAGACTCCCCTCCAAAGCGTACCTTTCCTAGCCGCTCCTGATACTTCTCTATCGCCTCCCTCGTCCAGGTCACCCTCTCCCCTATCGAGACTTCTTCCCCGCCTTGTCTTCCTCCACCCTCACCTCTTATCCACAGACTTAATGGCTGATGGTCTGATTCCACCCTCCCCTCTACTGCGAATTTTTCCGTCTCCTCCCATCCTTGCATATTCATTACCACGTAGTCTATCACCGATACCCCCACCTTACTTACATACGTGTATTCTCCCTCTTCGTCCCCATTAGCCATACCATTCGCCACTGCCCACCCTCTATGCTCCATCCAGTCCCTTAGAATCTCTCCCTCCTTATTTATTATCCTATCCTTCGAATTCCTTTTGAAGCTCTCCCCTTCCCTGTAAAGGCCCCCTTCCCTTCCCATCCTCGCATTAAAATCCCCACCCAGTATCACCATACCCTCCTCTCTTTCGCCTAGCAATTCTTCCACCCTTTCTTTAATTCTTTCCATCCCATCCTTATTGTACACTGTCACAAACTTACACGGTATCCCACCTATTTTTACTTCCCTCATTTGCACTCCCTCCCTCTCTTTCTCTCCATGAACTTCTTCCTCTAATCCATCTCTAACCCCCGTTATAATTCCCCCACTAGCCCTTCCTTTTTTCTTCACTCTGACCGCCTCCTGGAGTCTCCACTTGTACCCCCTTGGCAGTTTTGGCTCTATTCTGTCCCATTCCTTTCTTTCTACCCACGTCTCAACCAGTCCCACAACATCAATTTCTTGTACATACCTCCAGAACTCCTCATCCTTCTTCCTTATCCCTGCTACGTTCCAATACAACACCTTCAATCCTCCTCTATCCTGCATTACCCCCACCCCCCTAATGCCTACGAAACAAATTCCCCTGCACCTCCTTCAACACCTCTTTCTCCTCATCCCACACCCACATTTTCTCGTCTATTTTTATTTTTCTATATCCTACCTTCGCCGATCTCCCTTCACTCTTCTCCCTTCTAGCCCTGTCGTTCAGCATTCTCTGCAAATCCCTTTCCTTTCTCGTTAAATCATGATTGATGAAAACTCTCCTATCCTGTATCCTATTTTTATTTCTCATTACCCCCAACTTTTCTTCCCAGCTCTCCATCTCCACAACCGCCACTTCCTTGTCCTTTCTCCCCTCCAACTTAACTTTCCCTACCCTGCCTTTGACCCACCCTATGCTCTGTAGCAGCGCTTCCACACCCTCTCTTTCTTCCCCGTTCTTTAGCTTCAACCCTTTTACTACAATATTATTCCTCCTGTCTGCCTTCTCTTTTCTCTCCATTCTCAACTCCATTGCCCTTAACCTTTCCCTATCCGCCCTCTCCTCCTTCTCACTCCTACGCTCTCCCACTTTCTCTTCTATCAGATTTTCTACCCTCTCCCAAATACCTTTAATCTCGCTCCCCCCACCCCCGCCTTCCATTTCCGTCCTGCCCTCCATCTTCTCAAGCCTTTTTTCCGTCCTTTCCTTCCATACCCTATTTTCCTCTTCCATCTGCTTTATTTTAATTTCTTTTTCTTTCCTTTCCCTCTCTAACGACCCTACTCTCTCCCTCATCTCTTTCATCTCCTTTTCCCATTTCTCATCTCTAATTCTCAATTCCTCCCTCAGCCCCCTGATCTCGCTTATCAGTATACCGAGAGCCTCCTTCTCCACATTTTCCCCCATTTTTTGGGGGGGTGTCCTACTGGTTCTACCGCTTTTTTTAAACGGACTCTCTACCACGCTTTTGTCCGGACTCTCTTGGCTGTCTCTTTTCCTTTTCAAGAGATCCTCCCCGTCACTTACGCTCGATGTTCTCTCCCTCACCTTCTCTCTTCCTTCGTTCCCACTGTCCCGCTTTCTCCCACTCCCTGACGCGCTACTAGACACTGAGCCACGCTCTGTTGGCTGTCGTGGCACGTGGAAAATTTTCTCCCCGTCACCGTCACTACCAGTACTCTCACTACCAACCTCCCGCTTTGCCGCCGGTAACTGGGACCTCTCCATGCAGTACCCTCTGCTACCGCCAGATGTCTCTGCAGAATGCTGTCTATTGCCGCCAAATTTTTCTTTATTTCCCTTTTTTTTTTTTCTATTCCTCACAGCCCTTGCAGACACCCCTTTCCCTCACTTAACATCCCCCCAAATTTTCGAGCACCACCCTTGACCCTTGCAGGCCCAAGACTTCTGACCACAAATTCCCCCGATTCCTTGCTAACCTAACCTCACTTTCCCAATTTGCTATATCCCGCCTCACACCCACTCTCAATATTACTTTTTATCTCCCCAATTCACCCCACACAACCCTACTCACCTCCTCCGCTTCCACCCTTACACTCCACTCACACCTACCACACAAATTCCGTAAATCCTCTCACCACCTGACACTAACCACGTTCTCACTTCCGCCACCAACATGCAAGTCCTTATTTGAGATAACCTGAAAGAAAGCAAAGTTTAGCTCGCAAAGGCCTTGAAAGATAAGCAAGCGCGACCCTCAATCGAAATTGCCGTGTTTACGAAGGACCTCGCTACTGGTTCCTCCGTGACGCGTGCACACACGCTACCATTCCAAGCTCACACACGGCGAAGGAATAGTAAGGAGTAGTATCCCTGTACCTGGGGAGTGGGAAGAGTGACGTCCAAGAATTCGTTAATGCTTGCCACGAATGAAAACTCGTATGCTGCCCCGTGCACATGCGCCCAGGCGGTTGTAATGCCAACGATGTCAACACGTGTTTGAAGTTTCAAACTTTTGTTTTGAACATAATAACCTACAATATTTTGTTCACTGAAATTAACTTTATCCCTTACGTACGCAATCCATCAATGGATTATAATAATGTTATTGTAGTACTTACACTTTCTAGATCCTTTTCGTATTTTTGATGACATTTTTCTTCTCGTTTTTAATTCAGGAACGTGATATACATCCAACTAAGTAAAAACACAAACGAACATAGACTACCTTCGTGTCACACACACACGCTACGCCGTTCCGCCATGCCTTTGTCTCGTGCTGAATTTTAGGTTATAACCGTGTTATTCACTTATTTTATTAGAAAAATCGGCCCAATTGCGCCACGTTGGTCGCCAAATGAGACAGTCACTTTTGATGGAGCAATATGAAAAATTTCTTTTTTGATAGAGAAAGTAAGTGACCTTCACTCGACACGGCCAGCGGTCCTTTTGGCTGTCAAGGCTCTAAATAAAAAAATTGTCAAGGTATTTCGACCGCCAGGCAGTTTTACAAAACTGGCCAAATATTCAAAAATAGCCAACATTTAATTTACTCTACATTTTACACAAGCATGAGGCAAAAACTAGGGAGAGGTCCGATGGGCGGACCCAAGAAGTTCAAAAAGAGAATTCCCAAGAACACATTATATCTTCTGAACTCCAGATGAAATTACATTTGTCGAAATTTTTGTTGGAAACTGTCAAAGTAACCTCACAATATTAGCAACACACTCGGAAACCGTCTCCTCGAAGAACAATAATTTTCGCAAAAACAAATACACGCTGGTAATTTCGTCGAAAGAGTGAGGATTCTGCCGCTTTCCTCGTGATTCGCCGATCTTCAAGGCACATTCCCACCACAGGACTGGCAATTCATAATGCGTCGATATGTAGGGAATCATTCCGACCGACAAATTCAAATTTGAAACTAATTATGATTCAAAGGTTTCGGAGATATTGATCCTCAACTTGACGTCTGCGGGAAATTAGGTGTTAAAATTATATTCCTGTCATAATATCTCTAGAGCAGCATCGAATCTCAAATGGAATTTCTAATTTTTTCTTATCATTGGATTATGGAGATAGTTTTTTTCTCTCTCCTGAAAAATTTATTCCGACTGTCTTACATGCTTTTGCCGCCACACCCTTCATTTGTAGATCGAATTTTCAGAAAGATACAAAAAAACTTCAAGTGATGAAAATTCGAATAACATAAATGAAGAACTGGAGAGCATTAATTTTAAAAGTGTTCGAAGAGAAAGAAAGTTAAGTAACTCACATCTTGTGTACAGTTCTTTTATTTTTTATATTGACATATTTTATGTGTGATCGCCGTAAAATTGACAACTTTAGTCAATACGATTTTCAAAAACAAAAAAATTTTCAAACCACCTAAAATATTTTTAAAAAATCAAGTATAACTCGAGAGAGTATGAAAATATAAAAGTAAAATATCAAGGAGCGTATTTGTAATGGATATGAATTTTAATTTTTATGTTTTCCAAGATAATATAAGTAACATCTGTAAATTTTAAATATTTAAAAAATGGTGTAAATATTATTTGACAATTTCTCATTTTAAATTTCTAGCTCTGAATAGGTGCGTAACAAGAAACTTTGCATACTTCTTTATGTATTATTTCTAAATAAAGTCGTCCAAAATTGGGAAACTTTATTAAATTGAACTTTGATATAATTTCAATACCTCACTAAGATGGTATTAGAATCAAGTTATCATTCAAAGGAAAAGTGGGAAATGACTCAGACTTAAACTGGCAAATACAAAATATATCCCGAGTCGAAATTTATACCCTACTTTGAACCTGCAGCTCCTCAATAGAACCTGCTTTGATGCCATTTAAACCTATAGCCCCTACTTTGAGGTTTCTACTCCTAGAGAATGAAACACTAGAGCCTCCTTTGACTCCATTTGAACCTACAGGCCCTTCTTTGAATATTTATAAGATACGCCCAGGAAACAAAAACCCATTGAAAAGGCGACTCTGCGAATTGCGTATCTGTCATTTGCAGATGAAGATTTTTTAAGCTGAATTGGTTTGCGACTATGAGAATCGGTCAGTTTCTCGATATTAGCAGTAATAAAGTCTGCTGTCCAAAAGTATAACCTAGTAAGTAACATTTCCGATAGAGGTCATTTTCTCGTGCATAAATGCTGGAAAATAGCCTTTGCGACAAAGATGACTTACTAGGTTATACTTTCGGACAGCAGAAGTATCTGCAAGCAAAAAGAAAAGGATTCTTTCTAAAAATGTTAATTTTCTTACAAAGCCGAAACTAAAGTTTCCATTTGAGCCTTAAGGGTATTGGTTAACTTCGACTTGGAATTTTTTTTATAGGCACGGCACTGACTCCATATGGGTAATTGTCAAATTGAAGGCAAACTTGAAGTCCCAATAATATAACATGAACTTAGAAGCTCGTGCCGCTTTTTTTTTAATTTTAATAAACGCTTATTATCATCCTCCACAGAATGGGCAGTTCCTTTTTTTCATTTCTGTTCCTATTTACTTTAATTTAATATAAGAACACCCGAAACGTCATTACCGTACGGCGTCCCAACCTCACTTTGCACAAGGATAAACTGATTTTCTCCGTTTTTTTAGACAGTAACCTGAAAAACGCTTAACGTATCAAGTTTGTAAACTTCACATGAACATAAATTTAATGTATGCACATTTTTTTAATTCAAATAAATAATATTTCAAAAGCCTTGATGTCTGTCCCTCAATTTTTTCCATTTCAGAAGTCATTACCGTACGTCTGTTTTTCTAGTAAAATATTGTAGTTACAGTTGAGTAATAAATACAAAAATATTAGGCGTATTGTTTAATACAAGTTTTTATAAAATTGAGCCTAAAATATTAACTCTCTTTTCTGTGAATCCGATATTAAAACTGAAAAGTGCATCTTGACAACAAAAAAGTCATTACCGTACGTGCGTTAAAAACCATTTTCGAAGTGAAAAAAATTTATGAAAACAATTCCGTTACTTGCTTGGTGGTGCTTTCTTTCATAAGTAGGTGACTTTTGATAATCAAAATTCGTTATTTTTTTATAAACAATAAAAAAGGTTAAACTTTAACATTTTTCTCGCATCATTACCGTACGGTACAATAGAACAGCGTACGACTGATTATATGCGCGTGCCCATGGATTCATTATTATTTCTTATTTTCATAACTGCCCCTTTTGGATTTAAAATAGTTACATGTGATAAGATCAATTTCCGTTATGAAATATTTAATTCCTAATAATAATATGATTGCCACTGTAGGTGCTGAAATTTGCCTACAATTTGACAATTACCCATATATAATTTTTCACAAGTACCCGAGAGCGAAAGAAAGAAAACTTGTCAAATATGTGGGGTTTTGCGAGATCCTCGGATCAACAAAATTGATAGGAATGAAGCCTTTGGCTGAGACAATAATTATTTTCGCGGAAATTATGAATTTTTCGAAAGGGAGAAATCTGCGGATACCAGAAGACAGCATTTGAACGGCGCGAACCGTTCGCTAATTTATTTTTTTACTCACAATTCCGACATCACAGAAGAATTTTCATTTGTCATTCCAAATTCGAAGACCCAAAACTTGATGATGGCGAACCTAAATTAGGCCCTCTGCAAATTTATTTAGAAATTCCAAGTTTATCAAGTGGTCCAACTATAAATTAATTATATGAAGAAGCTTGTAACTGGGGACACGGATTCTGGTAATCTTTTGCGAGCGAAGATGTCCTCATTTGAGATAAAAAAAGTTGAAACAGTTTACTAAGATGGAAAGCGGTTTACGAGAAAACGGGTTACGAGAAATCCGCGCAAAATAACCATGGGTTTGAATTATAGAACTAAAGAGTAAGCAGCAACGGGGTAATGGTCCTCGTACTCTCTTCAAATTTTTTTTTGTTTCTTATTTTGGTTCCAATAAATCACCGTGAATATGCATAAATATTATGAAAACAACAATAAAAAGTTCCAAAAATATATTTTAGGAATACAAAAAAAAATTATTGATGACACAAAAATATTTTTATAATCTGTTGATTTATTTATCAATGATTTCCTTGATTCATGCATAAATTTTATTTCATTGATTGGATTGATGTTGTTCATTCTATTGATAATAAATTAATTTATTGAATTCAGTGATTTCATTCGATATTGATTTTATTGCTTCATGTGGTTGTATTTTTTTAAAATCGAATATTTATATTGATTTTCTTTATTTTATTATAAAATACAATGAAATGAATCAATAACATAAATAACTTTAATAAAAAAAAAAAAAAAAAAAAAAAAATTGATTAGCATTTCGAACTCGAAAGTTCATTGCCTCACTACCCGATTCGGGTAGTGTTTCTAGGTGGATAAATACTACCAGTGTGGGTCCACCACACCCACGACGGGTCAACAACAACGCAGTATTCCCCGAAAGGTCACCCATCCAAGTACTAACCGCGCCCAACGCTGCTTAACTTCAGTGATCTAACGGGAACTGGTGTTTTCAGCGTGGTATCGCCGTTGAC
>CAKNXH010063739.1:76274-87067 GCA_932178445.1 Andricus quercusramuli | reverse complement strand
ATATATATATATATGTATATATATATATATATATAATAACTTTAATAAAATAAAATAAAATCAAAAAAATCAAATTATAATCAATAAAGTCAAAATTATAATGATTTTAGTGATTTTATTCAATTTGTTGATTTTATTTCATTGATAATAATTTGATTTGATTTTTTTTTAGTGATTTCATTCAATTTATTGATTTTCACATTCTCATCATAATGAGAAGGTATTGGTTTTATGTAAAAAATAGCTTTCGCGGATTCCATCAAATGTCGACGTTTTGAGGCCCCCTAAGTCAGAAAAAATAGTTTTTACGTCGGTGTATGTCTGTCGTTGTCGTCGTTGTCGTCGTTGTAGTCTGTAAACAGGATAAGACTTTTTATTCATTTCATCGTATTTTTTAATAAAATAAAGAAAACCAGTATGAACATTCGATTCTTTTATTAAAAAGTACAATAAAATGACTCAATAAAATCAATAATTTGAATGAGATTACTAAAATCGATAAAATGAATTCATTATCAACAAAATCAATAAAAAAACCACATCAATGAAATGTACATTTTACTGATTTTATTGTTTCATTGATTTATTTTATTTGATTGATTCTATTGATTTTGTTGATTCGATTGTTTTGATTGATTCTGTTCAGTTTATTGCTTTTTTATTATAAATATTTCAATTTTTTATTTAAAAATACAATAAGATGAATAAATGCGATCAATAGAATGAATAAAATAACCAAAATGAAATTATTATCGATAAAATCAAAATTGAACTGATTTTACTGATTTGAGTGATTTTATTCAATATATTGATTTTATTGCTTTGATTGATTTATTTGATTGATTCTACTGATTTTTATGATTTTGTTGGTCCGAGGATGTCGCAAAACCCCGCATATTTGACAAATTTTCTTTCTTTCGCTCTCAAATACTTGGGAAAAATTATATATGGAGTCAGTGCCGTGCCTATAAAAAAAAATTTTCAGTCGAAGTTAACCAACACCCTTAAGTTATCGAATGCTATCGTCCCAAGTAGTCAGAAAAGAATATGAATCAGATTTTCGACTTGCGCAAGACAAACAAATTTGTAGGTTATGGACAAAAAAATTAAATAAAAAATTGTCGGACTAGTCTGTAATTTCAACCCAAATCGGTTTCATTCTCTTGAGGAATCTTTCCACTCAACTGAAGTGAACGTCAACGATATATGACAAATAAGTTCTTGAATTATATGATAAAAACACTACAAACAAAGAATTTTGTACTTCATAAGTTTTGTTTCAATATTAAGTTCCCACAAGGTGATTTTGCAACCGACTCATGCTTCGAGCTGCAGGTGAATGATGCAATCACATGAGTTACCAATCAACTTTGCACACGTGTATCACACTCTATTTTTTGCCACGCCCGTCCGAAAAAGTTCTTAGGGTGTTGCAAAAAAAGTATTTCTGCAGAGAAGGGAACTCGAAATAAAAATGTATAACCATTACCGAAATTACGCTATTATTATTTTCATTAATATTATTATTGCCAGTATAGGAACTGGAGTACCAAGGTAGGGTCTGGAGTGCCAATGTAGGGTAGGGCCTGGATCATCAATGCAGGTTCTAATTTAGACCCTACTTTGACGCTCAACGTGAGAAAACGGCTGATTTCGGACATATTTAGCGTCAAAGTAGGGTCTACATTGAATTGAAATCGCTGCTCATTTTTAACCTACTTTGCTGCTCCAGCGCCTACTAAGGTAGGAGTTATAGGTTGAAAGTAGGGCCTAAATTTCGACTCGGGATATTCCAAAAAAATATAAATCTCATGAACTAAATCTTTTTCTGAAAACTTTAGTCACGGCACTCGTCGTTTCTCACAAGCGCTGAATCACTTCCTCTAGTTAGGATATAAGAAAGTTCCAAATTTCACCCCTCAATGTGAATAGGCTTATTTATATGTATAGTATGTGTATTTTTAACGAAATTTTATTCTGATTGGCTGTGACTAACTAATGTGTATGGAAGTGTATGGCTGTTGACTGTGTATAGGTTTTTTTTTATTCACAGACGCTTACGGTTTACCAAATTGCCAGTTCAAGTTTCTCAAGCATCAGTGATTTCTTCATGCCTTTCCTGTAAACCCACTTATATTTTCTACCAAGTTCAGTAATATTTACCTAAAGTTCCATGTATTTTACAATAATAATGTGCATTGAAATGTCAACTACTAAGTGCAGGATTAATTAAAGTACAGTTCAAAAGGTATTCGTGTCAGTTTGACACACTTTCATGTTTGTGAATTAAGTATTACCAAATTTTGTTTTACCAAACTAAAATTGAAACCTTATCAAAGTGTCTATATGTTCCAAATTTACCAACCTGAGTTTGGTAAAGTTCCTTGAACTATTTTTCTCCGTGCATGTTCTTAATATAGCTTGGAAACTTAGAAATGAATTAGTGAAATTTGTATATGGTTTTGGACTCAATGTAAAGTGGCATCACAAAACGGAAGGTTAGGAAGACAGGAGTGATGCAAGGATGAATGCTTGAGAGACACCCCTATCGCGCCACGTGACCAGTCAGCCATACTATATTTTAAAATGCGCGGGAAAGCTAGGGTAGTGTCGCGGAGACATCGAGGATGACATGGCGCGGGTAAAGAAGGGGAGTGGTTGAATTAACGATTACAAAAAGCGTGCACGTCACGCCTGGTGGCAAAATGGTGTGTGACTAATGTGCGATTCTTCGTGCACTCGAGTCTGAAGAGCGACACTATGTACTAGAAAATCATTGGCATATTGTTCGAACGTTTCGCCAGTGTTACCCTTCGATAATTAATGGCGGCAAGCGACTGCATACTAGGTGGCCTCACTTAGTTGGTAGCTTCCTTTGGCTTATCGCTTCATTGATCTCGGTATGTGGGTACGATAAAAATGTTATGCTTGATGCCATTCTCGATGGAAATGTTCCTTGTCAATCATTGTGTAGCACCCCTCTTATATAAGGGTACTCTCCCACGATATCACGATGCTACAATTTAGAAATTTGGATGCCTAATATGAAATCCATTACGTTTATTATGAAGTTTTGAGTGGTACTTTGATCGAAAGGAGAAGAGTTTTTATGCGGCCTTATATACACTACGGCGTGCGTAAAATCAGAAAGCCCTTCACAACCTAATTAGGTCGTTATAATTACCAGTAATTAAAGGGAAAAGTAAATTACGGAAAGAAATACGTTCTCATTTTTTCTAAGAAATCTAGAGGTATTTACTATTTCAAATATTAAAGTGGTGACACATGCAAGTTTTTAGTGCATTCTAGTATTCTGTTCATGCATTCTTCAACCTGATCAAAAAGCTTTTTTCATGTCATCCTTAACGGTAATATTTCCTGTGTCACGTGGTAATTTCAACAATTTTGAATAAGGCTCTCTAGTCCTACTGATAGGTGCATTAACAGTACAAGCCAGCTGGTTGTACCTGACTAAACAGTAAATTTGACTTCTTTAAAGTACAAAGTACGTATGAAGTCGCTTTAAACCTGCTGATACCGTAAATAGTAGGCTTTCGTACTATGCCACATAGTAAACTTAACTTTTTTCAACTAGCAAGTATGTTGCTGCTAAATACCTGCGAAGGTGACAAAGCGTAGCTTTTCTTACTTTGCTACATGGAAAATGTAACCAGTTCAAACTAGTAACTTTTGCAAGCCTTACAGTATAGTTTCCCGAAACACGTCACATGGTAATATTACACAGCCCCACAAAAAAAATTAAATTTCATATCCCTGAACCAGACCCTTGCATCTCTAAGTATTTTTTATCGCTGAATCCGAATCCGAGGTAAAAAAAATTCATATACCCCAACATTTTTAGCTAGAGGCAAAAAACACCCCTCGAATGGGGTGAAAATGAGATTAAGCAGCGAGCATAGTTGTTGCATCTCAATCAATCGAATTATACTTTACCAAACGACAAGCAGGCTTACCCACCTACTCCTGGGAACAGCGAGTTTAGTCGCCTATTTTTTTGAAATAATTACATTCGACACCACAAGCGTGCTAACCAACATACCCCCTAACCCAGCTAACCCCTAAAAACGACCTCTATCAAACGACAAGCAGGCTAACCCACCTCCCCTTGGGAACAGCGAGTTTAGAAGCCTATTTTTTCGAAATAATTTCATTCGACACCACAAGCGTGCTAACCCACGTACCCCCGAACACACCTAACCCCTAGAAACCAATCGTATCAAACCACAGGCAGGCTAACCCACCTTCCATGGGAACAGCGAGTTTAGTCGAAACTCAACCCCTGTTCTTTAAAAAACTCTACCCCTGTGCCAAGTTTCATGAAAATCGGCGTTGCACGGTAAGTATCCTGGGTCAAACGTTATACTAATATGCTACGCCTAAAGAGTTAAAAGAAACTAGCCCTAAGTTCAAAGTCGTGGGTTAGCACTCTTGTGGTGTCGAATGTAATTATTTCAAAAAAATAGGCGACTAAACTCGCTGTTCCCAGGGGTAGGTGGGTTCGCCTGCCTGTGGTTTGGTAGGATTCGTTTCTAGGGGTTAGGTGAGTTAGGGGATACGTGGATTAGCACGATGGTGGCGTCGAATGTAATTATTTTAACAAAAAAACCTTCAAGTTTGAGCGCGCCTAGGGCGCGCAACTGTTAATTCTCGCGCTTCGCGCTCGATAATGTTTTTATCTCGCGCTACGCGCTCGGTCTTTATATTTCTCCCATATGTGTGCGCACACGTCTTAAAGTTAAAGGTCAAAGTATCGACAACTGTAATTTGGTGATTGTGAATTCTCTTTTGTCAAAGCTCCTTTGGCTTTAACGAATACATTCTCATCACGTACCTCGTACTTCGCACTCCATTTTGTCCAAAAATGCGGCATTTTCTACATTATATGTTCAACATTATTATATCTAACGTATATTACATTTATTTCTGTACGCCGGCCTGTGATTGCTTATTACATATTGCAAAATAAAGTACTGATTGTATTTATCATAATTACTTCAATATTCGTTCCTGATTTTTATTTAATTTTATCCTCAGCTAACGTGAAAATTTTATATCATTCCAACAAATATACATAATTGCAATTCATAATATGAATTGATATTAAAAGCAGACGTATTTTCCTTTTTCTTGTTTTTATAATTGAAGAAAGTGCGCGTCCTACGAAAAAAATCTGTCATTATGCATTCCATTGCAACTTATGTCGTTTTTCCATGAATTTAATTTGTTTATGTTCAATGTTATTTTTTACGATTTCAACCAAAAATACGCATCCTAGCGTAAAGTGGTTCTACGAAAATGTTTATAACAAAAGTTCATAGAAAATTTGTAGATCATTTTTGGTTGAACAACTTTTGTCTATTAATTTTGTTTTCGTCTCTTGCGCTGTTTTTCCAAAGATTTAATCTTTCCATTTTTAATGCTATTTTTTACGAATAAAACAAAAACCACACATCCTATCGAAAAGTGATCTATCACAAATTTGTAGACCTTTTCAACATACACAATTTTTCGTTCCTTATTTTTTTCATATCTTGTATATTTTGACCGCAAAATGGACTTTTTGATTTTTTATTATTTTTTTGGCGATAAAAATTTGAATTTTCGATTTTTCAAAACAATTAAGAAAAGTCGTATGACAGTATTGTAGGGTGTTCAAAAAGAAACGTTTTTCTTCTTTTGAATTTTTTTATTATCGTGCGTTGTTCGGCTTAAAATGTTCATTTTCGTTTGTTTTTTGGAATTTTGTAAATGCTATAACTCCAGTAATTTTTGTTTAATCAAAAAAATTCATGAGGATAAATTGTTTATCTTTTTGAGTATTACGAATACCCGTCCATACAATTTTTAAGTATGAAAAAAAGTGGTCTCAACCATTTTGAAAAAACGCTCACTTTTTGAATTTTCATCCAAAATGGCTGGCTAACGAACTTGACCTTCATTTTTGGATACTCGAAGAGTATACCAAAGCACAATCAAATATGTCAATTCTTCCGAAAGTTATCGTGCTAACAGACTAAAAATCAACATACATGCACACATACACACCCACATACATTCGGACAGACACATTCACGAAAACCTGTTTGTTGAGTTCAGAAGGTCTCAAAACGTGGACATTTGACAAGAACTGGGGGGGGGGGGTGGGGCAAATACACAAATCTAATACCTTCTCTGATGAGAATGTAATAGGCGACTAAACTCGCTGCTCCCAGGGGTAGGTGGGTTAGCCTGCTTGTCGTTTGGTAGAGGTAGTTTTTAGGGGTTAGCTGGGTTAGAGGGCAGGTGGGGTAGGTGGGGAGGGGTGTTTCAAATCAATTTTATGCGCTATACACTTGAAAATTTGTATAACTCGATTTATTAGGATGCGACAACTATGCTCATTGCTTATTCTCATTTTCACCCCATTCTAAAGGTGTTTTTTGGCTCTAGCTAAAAAATGTTGGGGTATATGAATTTTTGTTAACTCGGATTCGGATTCAGCGATAAAAAATACATTGGGATGCATTGGTCTGGTTCAGGGATATGAAATTTTTTTTTTGGGGCTGTGTTATCCATTTAAAATATGCCATTATTACTAGAGAGTGCATTAAAGCAATTGTGAACTTAGCTGCGGAGCGCCGCTCGGTTGCCACAGGTGGAAAAGCCCGGGTGGATACACACTCATTTGTTCTGGATGGGTTAACGTCTGAAGCGTTAGATTCTATTCTCAATATTATTTTTAATAATACGAGACCGTACGCGTGCTGAAGCGCGCGCGTTTTACTCATTTCGATTAATGACAGTTTTGAAAATTCTATCTGATGATTAAAGTTTTTCAATTATTTAAGATTCTTATAAAATTACATATGCCTAAAAAACATTAAAAAAATAGTGTAATAATAATTAAATACATTCGATATTATTGCTATGTATATCATATTCAAACTATAATCTATTTAAACAATTCTGTGAACACATAATTTTTAACCAAATCACTTTGGCGTTGTTCTAAGAAAATCCGTAATGCTTGCCCAGACCTAACTTGCGAAAACGCCACATACAATTGTCCATGATTGAATACATCTTTACGAAGATCTACTCCGATGTTATCGAAAGTTTGTCCCTGACTTTTGTTAATAGTCATTGCATCTTCACAGTACAGTGTGATACAATACGATGGATGAATGCAATTTCTCCTGCTTTATCACCTGTTAAAATTCTACATCGCAAAAGATTATTTGCAAGCTCTAGTAATTGCAAGCTCGTCCCGTTACAAAGACCTTCGTCAATACTAAGGTTACGAATCAGCATGACAATGCAATTATTTCTTAATCTTAATTCATGCGGTGGAATATTTGGTGGGTTCAATGTGCTTAAATATTCTGGCAGTATTGCGTCGGTGATATCCCATTATCACAGTTTTCAACACTATCAACACTGGTATAAAGTCGTTCTGTATTTTTGTCTAATAGCTCAACTACTCTGGAATTGATTTCCTCGACATCGACATTTCGTGCTGACAATATAGCTATCTTTGATATATCTCCAAATCTTCGTTCTTGTATAATCTTATTGAACTGCCATCTCCAACGGACAATGAATACCTAGCAAATTCTTGTTGCCCAGGCAGAGTACGCATATTCTCTGTCAATGACAATAAGAAAAAAAATTTCCAAAGTGAACTGAATTTAATTCATAATTTTACCAACTCACTGCGAGTTGCATGAGTTTTTACAGGCAGTAATTGTCTAAAATCTCTTCCTAGAATCATAATTTTCCCACCAAATGTCAAATCAACATTCATAAAATCACGTCCTGTACGTTCTGTCAGTTCCAAAGCATACCTAGGGGCCATTGGAGCTTCGTCCCAAATGAAGACATCAAATTATCGCAAGTATTGTGCATCTTTAGATTGGCTTTTTATACGTAAAACAGAATCGGAGAACGGAGGAACTGGCATACCGAAAGTCTTATGTACAGTTTTTCTATGAGGAAGTAATATCGCAGCAATAACTGTGAATGCTATTGAATAGTTTGATTTTCGTAAAAAAAAACAATGAATCTCCTAGAAAACAGTTGAATTTCTACTAAATTGTTTGAATTTTCTACCCAAAAATATGAAATTTCAAGAAATGTTAATTTTCAGCCTAACAGATAAATTTTCAGTTAAAAAAATTGATTTTCATCTCCAAAAAAGTAAATTAAAATAAAGCTGTTCATTTTTCAACCAAGGAGTTGCATTTTCAATCAAAGTAAAATCTTATCTTTGTATTTTTTTTTAAACTTGTTAATCATATTTGAATTTTGAAAGGTTTCATTAATTTCATTTTTTTTGTTTCATGCAAGCTGTTACTATAATCGTACATTTCATGATTGAAAAGTGCAGTTAATGTATTCTATAAATCATGTGACATATAATTATAAACCTACCGGACGCAAGGCGAGGGCACCGATAGAGGAGGTGAGCCAAGCTTTTGAAATCGGCGCCACAGTCACGCGCAAGCGCGCAATCAGGCAGGAAGATTGCAGGCGTATCCCTAGACGCTTATGTAAACGACACGTGCGTAGAGTTCTTGAATGCTCAAGAATTTATGTTGAGCAAATGTTCCCGAGAATATGCTCAGCATGCACGCTCAAACAGAGCATTTATAGAGCATTTAAGAGAATTTAAAGCATTTATTGCTTAAACAAATATATATCATAATGAATACATATATTTTTACAAAAGCATTCTAGAGTGAAATGAATATATACTTTTTTTAAATTACAGAGTTGCTACTGGTCAGGTAATTCCAGAAAGTCAGAGAATGTCAGGAAAAACCTGACAGATTTAGGGAATTATCGATAAATTGAAGTTGAAATTAATTTTATTATTATGGTTAAAAATCGCCACTATTTGGTTGAAAATTAATCTGTTTTGGTTGAGGATTCAAACCATTTTGTAGGAAATCCATGTTTTTCGTTCGAATAGAACTATTTTTGGTATAAAATCAAAATCCTTTTTGTGGTTGCAATATAATATATCACGTTTTTCGTTGAGCATTCATCTTTTTTGGTAGAAAATTCAACTACTTAGTTGGAAGTGGAACTACTTTGTTAAAAATGTATTTATTCGGTTGATGCTTCATCATTCTAGTTAAAATCTCCCTCTTTTGTTGAAAATTTAATTCTTTTGTTGACAATAATGTTTTCTAGATGATAGTTCATTATTTTAACTGAAAATTTAACTCGTACATGTTTGGTTTAAAATTTATGTTCTTAAGTTGAAGAAAATTAATTTCTTCGGTTGAAAATTTGTTTCTTTTTTAATGAAAATTAATTTTTTTAACAGAGGATATAACTATTCCATTTTCGCTTGAAAATTTATATTTTAGTTGAAAATTAATTAATTTCGCTGAAAACTCTTTTTTTTCCAAATATACTTCTGTAACTGAAAATTGAAATATTATATTTTTGGTTTGCAAATGTACCTTTTTTAGTTCAAAATTGAATTATGTCGTTGAAAAATAATTTTTTCGTTATCAAAAAAACACATTTTTTTCTGTGTTGAAAATTATACTATTTCGTTTAAAATTTACGTCAATTTTATTGAAGATTAATTTTTTCGGTGAAAATTGAACTATTTTTTGAAAATCAATGTATTTGGTTCAAAATTAAATTTTTTAAATTGAAGATTCATCATTTTAGTTGAAAATTCACTTGAACTATTCTATTTTTTGTTAAGAATTCATTTCTTTCATTGAAAAAAAAACTATTTAGTTGAAAATTCGTTTTTCTTTTGTTGATAGAAAATTCATCTTTTGGATTGAAAAGTCTACTATTTGGTCAAAATTTAATATTTTTGTTTAAAAATACATCATTGTGATTAAAAATTAATTTCTTTGGCTGAAAGTTCATTTCTTTTCAGTTGAAAATTAATTTTTTTTTCAACGGAAGATATAGCGATTCCATTTTCGCTTGAAAATTTATATTTTCAGTTAAAAATTAATTCATTTTACTGAAAACTCGTTTTTTTAAAAATATTCTTCTCTAAATGCAAATTTTAAATATTATATGTTTGGTTTGTAAATTTATCTTTTTCAGTTTCAGATTGAATTATTTTGTTGAAAATTTACTTTTTTGATTGAAAATTGATTGTCCCAACTAAAAATTTCATTGTTACGTTTTTTGTTAAAAAATAATTTGTTTCAATGAAAAAAAAATATCTTGTTGAAATTTTTTTTCTGTTGAACATTTATTTTTCAGACATTTCAACTGTTCTAATTTTTGTTGAAAATTGATTTTTTTCAGAAGAAAATTCGTGTGATTTGTTTAAAATGAGCCTTTTTGATAGAAAATTAATGTTTTAAGTTGAATTTAAAGCGATGCATTTTCCCGCGAAATTTAAACAATGTAATTATTATTAATGAAAGTATAAGATACGATTGTTTAAATCCTAATTCAAAGTGCTCAAAAATGCTCATTAAATACTAAAAGCACATAAAGGTCGAGCATATTCTCGAGCCTATTCTCATGCTCGTGAGAATTTCTCCGAGCACTTAAACTCTTTAGAACACTACACGTGCGCGTTCTTCTCAACTGTCGCTTTATCCACTGCAGTGTTCCCAATTCGTGCCCCTTACTCAACTGCGCATGCATCGCCGCGCGGTAAATATCGATTGTCGAAATCGATACTTGAGCAACGAATGAAAAGTGCGGTGTGACGAAATGCGAGTTTTCTAAAGTCACGAGACTCCGTTTTTACGCGGGAATAAATTCTAAATTTGAATTTATTTGAAGAGTCTTATTTAGTA